>JAHDVE020005559.1:0-60540 GCA_022606495.2 Halesus radiatus
CCATAAATAAACTTAAGAAAAATATTAAATAACTCCATTCAGTGGTATTCCCACAGTGCTCCTTTTACATTCTACTTATACATTCTTAACATATTACATACATTCTTGCTTATTCTTAATATTACTCCTTAGGTGCATATTCATCTAGTAAAATTACAAAATATTATACAGTATATACATGGTTATATAAAAATAACACATTCACAATAATACTGCAAAAGTAGTAACATTTTAAGACAGGAGTCGGGTTATGTTCAGCAATAACTGACTTCACATAAAAAATTTAAAATATATATATATATACGGAGAAGACCGAAACCAAACAACTACCAGAGGCTTGAGGAAATGACTTTTTATATCAAAAGAATGATTGGTTTCTAACTCTAATGTAACTCTAATGCTCAAAATTCTAGAATATGTAAAAATAATTATTCAAAAAAGTTTATTTTTTCATGAACATTAATTTTATTCATGAAAAACACCCCGCAATCTCGTTTACCTGGTAAAACAAAATACACTACATAAGATAAAACAATATTCTTCATTTGAATTCGTTTCTACCGCTTATTGCGGGTTTTACTTACCATATTTCGGGAATTCGGTCCCTAATAAATACACACAACCTGAAACAAAAACATCCAAAGGTAAAAACATAAGGTAAGAGGTTTGTGGATTTTGTAAAACAGGGAAATACTCGTACATTTGTGAAATAAATGCGGGTTTCTTTTATTATTATAACAATTACAGTGATTATTTCTAATTTTGAAAATATCAATTCATGGTGGAATTCCATATTAAAATGAATTTTATTTTATTATTATAACAATTACAGCGATTATTTCTAATTTTGAAAATATCAATTCATGGTGGAATTCCATATTAAAACGAATTTTATTTTATTATTATAACAATTACAGCGATTATTTCTAATTTTGAAAATATCAATTCATGGTGGAATTCCATATTAAAACGAATTTTATTTTATTATTATAACAATTACAGCGATTATTTCTAATTTTGAAAATGTCAATTCATGGTGGAATTTCGTATTAAAATGAATTTTAATTTATTATTATAACAATTACAGCGATTATTTCTAATTTTGAAAATGTCAATTCACGGTGGAATTCCATATTAAAATGAATTTTATTTTATTATTATAACAATTACAGTTATTATTTGTAATTTTGAAAATATCAATTCATGGTGGAATTCCATAATAAAATTAATTTAATCTTATTATTATAACAATTACAGTGATTATTTCTAATTTTGAAAATGTCAATTCATGGTGGAATTCCATAATAAAATTAATTTAATCTTATTATTATAACAATAACAGTGATTATTTCTAATTTTGAAAATGTCAATTCATGGTGGAATTCCATATAAAAATGATTTTTTTTTATCAAAAAACCTTTGTAACTTTTTCCAGTAATATATTTTTGACCGGCATTGTCAAACTGGCTCCATTAAAACTAAATATATGGTATATATAGCATAAACACAGCGGGTAAACAATGGAAAGAACCTGTCGAACGTGGCTAATTAGATGTAATATACTATCACAGTCCCTTTCCTAAAGACACAGATGTTACAATATTACATGTGTGCAATAAGGATAAAAAAATTGTAAATTTAGAATCATTAGAAATTATTAGACTAATGAGCAAAGTTGAAGAACAGTACGTAATGAATAATCAGTTACAGAAAAAGGCTGACTCTCCCCTAAAACATCCATTACACGGTAACCTTACTTGTATGCATTAATAGTATCTAACATATGAATATAAATAGGAAATATATATAAAATACCAGGACAAAACGTAACTGGGAATTTTGTCACAGACTTCCAAGGCGAACTCTAAGAAGATATTACCTGATGTGTACCTATTATAACATAATAAAATATTTTAAAGACTCATTAAAATGTACCTGGTTACCCTCAGTTCATGTAACTACAGGACAAAAACTGCTGTAAAATTCATTTCAGCAAACAAGTTGGAAATCACTAAAACATAAAAACAAAACCGTAAAATCATCTGTTCAAATAAAATCTGACATAAATGACTTTACATAATTTTTAAAAACCCATAGATACAGTAAACAAACACAATGTGATCCGTCTACCAGAGGGTAATAAACCAAGCGGAAACTAGTTTATAAAAACATAATAGTAAACAGTACTGTCAGCAATAAAATAAATTTCACGTCATAAATAAAAACAACATTAGAAAGCAATGGGAGTCACTCCTCACATCGATGCTATATATACCGTAGATTTAATTTTAACTGTGCCAGTCGTGATTGTGACGATGCCCGAAATATGCCGAAAATAAATAAGTGCAAAAAAGTTATTTCATTTCAGCCATTTTAATTACAGTGATATTGGTTGTCGTGCGATGGTATAGTGAATACGGTTAGATATATCCCGTTTAAGTAATAGTACAATAAAAGTATTGAACAATATAAAGGGTTTTCGAGTACGTGAGTAATGCACCTACGTGCATTATGATACAAATTTTCACGTATTACTTATCAGACTACTACTTATCACTATAAAATGACCGTTGGAATACTTTCTTTTATTTTACCGTAACTCCACACAGGAGGCCCTGAGGGTAATAATGTCCCTCAAGGCCTATATCATATTTGTGGATGCTGTTTGGAGAGTCTTTTGAAGGATAGGAAGGAGAAAATCCGGGTATTAAAGAGACACATGTTGTAGGAGAGAGGAAACTCGTATGCTGCCAGATCATTCCACAGCCGAGCTGTTAAAAACAAGAACGAGTCGTAGAAGCGATCCGTTCTCATGTGACATATTTCAACCGTATACAAAAGTTGGGCGCGCTTGGCGTGTTTCCCGACTATTCAAGGGTACCGAAGGGATCAATGACGCTAGTTCCTCAGATCATCTTCCATTAAAATACAGGTAGAACAATGACAGAATTCCCACCTGACGTATGTGCTCCAAAGATTGCATTGCGATTGTTATTATAGGCGAATCTATTAAATGGACCGCCCGTTTTTGCAGAGACAAGGGTTTTTTTCAGATATTTTCCTACTTCAAATTCTACAGTGGGGCGCACTTGCGATTTATGCAGGGTCAGCAGTTGTGTACTATTGATAATGACATAATATCGCTCTACAAGGAACCAAAGCGCACACCAGATACTAAGTTTGGTGAGTGAGCTTTCAGCGAGTCAGTCCCTAAAGCAAACTGCAATACGATCTAAGATTGATTAAAGAGTCGACAGAATTCAGGGCAAAACTCAAAACTCATATCCATGAACGGTTCAGTTGCATACCTAATCAATATAGCAAGGCTAACCGTTAGTACCTACCTAAAATAATTAACAGAAAAAAATGAAACCTTTTATAGACCGCGCATTGTAAATAACTATAAATATTCGTAACTGGAAATAATTATTATAGAAAATCTCCAATAAAATATTGTTTCAAATAAATACCTACTCTTATTTTGTTAATAACCTTCTAATAAATATAATATCAATGACAAATTTAAAGGATTTAAACAGTAACTCCAATATCATGCAATATGCAGTGTTTTCCAATATTGTGTCCAGTGTGTGCAAAATCATATCTTCTCAAGCGAAACCTACCAAGGAAGTATGTTTCTGTGTTTGTTTCTACATAATAAGATAAACCCTAGCAAGTAGTATTGATGTGATTTTTTCACAAAAACGGCGCTATACAAGTCATACGAGAATTATTATTATTACGACGTCTTCCGATGAAAGGGGTAAAAAAACTTAATAAGATTGATTAGACCGATTTAATTTATGACCGCCATCAGCCTTAAAGTTCCTCGAGCAAAAGTTCCCCAGAAAAGGCTTTAAACCCTCGACTATCTTTCTGATTCCACGGATCAATTTGCTATTCCCCAATTGGAAAAGCTCGGCCGGATCGGGCAACCAATTTATTGAAACATATTCAATGCAATAACCGCTAAAATTACATAAGACCCGTTGTGGCAGGAATTCTCGCCTTTCTCAGCCGCAGTGGAAACATGAATTTATGTGATAAAATTACTGCTAATTCCAATTGCTATTTGAATATGCAAACAAGGATGACCCAACTATCGCATGCAAATAGATTTACGGAATAATTATCTTATTTCGGAAACAAACTTCTCTGGATCTGTGTATTACGTATTCAATGCTGTATTTATTTATATAATTAACTACAAATGCCTTCAACAAAAATGTAGTGTAGTTTATTTATTTTTTGTATAATATTAATTACATACAATGGGAACTTGCTAATGCAAGTAGCTTGCCAGCAGGAGTTGAGTTCAACAATATTATATAATACAACACTTAATAACAAACATCATACAAATATAGGGCAAAATTAGAAAAATATAGGTGCATGCATCAATGTACACAAGTTGGAAAAAAAAAATTAATATGAAAACAGCAAAACAATTTTGTTATAGAGATACCAGAGTCCAATTTCATAATTCCGATTTAATAATATTATTAAAACATTAAAATATCGGCAAGTATTTAACAAATTCAGAAAAAAAAAATACAGCAGTACACTTTTTTCACATTGAGAATAGACATAATATAATAGTAACATTTAAATAATTTTAAAGATACCCGCAGCTATTAAGTCGATATACAATCAAGGAGACCATCATATTTGTTCAATAGACGTAAATACAGCAGATATCAAGGGGCTATATAACCAAGGTGACCGTTATATTGTTACCATCAATACATAAGGTTACTTCCAAAAGTCAACACTTTAACATCAATGAGAATTTTGTCACAGAGTAATTGGTTTTAAATTCGTATGGCAACTTATTAAATACAAATGGCACAATGTATTTAAGGGTTCGGTAGGTAATACGGTTATGAAAAGCAATTAAATTATATAGTTCAGAAGTTCGATTCATTTAATAATACTGCAAAAGTGTGAGCAGTAATATTTCATGGTAGTTTAACCGAAATAATGAAAAGGTTAATTTTGATTCCGAAATGGTACCTACCCAAGTTTTTTTGGACGTTTATTAAAATGTTTAATCATCAATGGAACGCCGATAGAACGGTCTAATTAAAACTAAAGTGGACCATAAAATCGGAAAGCCGGAAAATTTATTAAGCTACGATCGGAAAATGGTAGCTAAATGGGAATATTGAAAAATGAACCATTCGTTTTTAATGCTGGTATAAATAAAACACTATGCACTGTACATTTTCCACGTTAAAGCTCTAATTCACTTTTTCAAAATTCGTAAACATCTCTTGGCAACAACGATCCTATGCCCTTACATATAGAAAAAAAGGGTCTTATATTACTTTTTTCTGGAACAACTAGAGATAAAAAGTCGAACAAACGATCGTAATATAATGTTAATAATTAAAATAAGAAAAGTTATGTTTTTTTTTGTATTTCTAAATTTGTTTAATGCTTGCTGATATTTTTATAATATTATTTAAATCGATATTATGTAATTGGAGGCTAGTATCTCTATAACAATTGTTTTGCTGTCTTTATATTTAAAAAAAAATCTAACTTGTTTACATTGATTACAACATACATGCACCAATATTTTTCTAATTTTGCGCTACATTTGTATGATGATTGTTATTTATTGTTGTATTATATAATACTGTCGAACTAAGCTCCTGCTGATAAGCTACTCGCAGTGGTTTGGCGGGTACAACTTCCCATTGTATGTAATTAATAGTATACAATATATATATTTTTTTATATTTTCACCACTTAGTATTTTCATGAAATCTAAACAATCTGTTTTTTTTGTTAATTCACGAATTTTACGTACACATTTAAATTAATTGCCTTAATAACATTAACGTCATTAAAAACATTTCATCATTAAGCGGGAAAAACAGAGATTAATTGTAAATTTTTTTGTTTCGGTGTTTATCGAAAATATTAATTCAGCATATTCGTAAAAAGAATTTCCTTTGTGGCTTGGCATTATTACATACTCTACGCATAGATTTTTTTTGAACCACGGCAATTTAATATAATAATCGATCGGTTTATATAATTTCTATTCTATGAATACATTTGTTTTGAACCACGGCAATTTAATATAATAATCGATCGGTTTCTATAATTTCTATTCTATGAATACATTTGTTTTGAACCACGGCAATTTAATATAATAATCGATCGGTTTCTATAATTTCTATTCAATGGATACATTTTTATGTTGTTATATAAAACAATTAAGCAAAAATTGACATTTAATGCGGTGAAAACACATTTCAACTCTAAATACCTCACAGAATAGAGACGTTAGCACAATTATTTTCTCAGTAAATCGGTTTTATCGGAAATAAATCATTTTAGTTGGCATTCAAATTGTAATTGGGTGGGGGTAAATAGAATCGTATAAATAAGTCGTCTCAACGTGGCCTAACCACAGTTTGAAAGTGGCTTTAAACGCCGAAACAGCTGTCACAATAATATAAAATTAAATATTTCCAGAACTTAATAATATTATTAAATTCGATTTACGTAAAATTTTATTTTTGTATTTTCAAAACAAGTAGAAGTTAGATAGATGGTTTAATAATTTCTTCACCTGCACAGATCTGGAATTCGGAATCATTTGTCTAAAAACTCTCAAATATTTATTTCATGACTTCTTTTGGGGAAATTGGGGAAATTCATGCGGATTACCGGACTTCCGGATACTCTACGTCCAGATAATCTGGGTTTCACTGTAACCTTATAGTTAAATATACTATAACCTTATATCTAAACTGCAGTGTCGTGCATTGCTCTTTGACCAATGGTAAGCTGTAGATCTTCAGGTGTTATGAAAAAACGGAAAATCTTAGAAAAACAAGCACTACCAGTAGTTTTTCAATTCGTTGGCCATTATATTGGGTGCCATATGTACCTATATAGCTATCACTCTTTTACCCCTTTGGAAATTCTGAACTATTCAAATCAAAAATGATACATTTTAATGGTGGATTATTTAAACTCGGCAACGAAATGCAAACAATTAAGTTATCTCTTTTCACCAATAAAAAAAAATACCGTGTATTCTGATAAGGGAAACTTCGCTTCCGAAACATGTCGATATTTATATATTAAACAGTGGTGTATACAAAGTATTTTTCACTAATTTTATTTTGTAATAAAATTAACATTAAAATTTTTAAAAATCTTTGTTTTAAGTCACCATATTTTATTTATACATTGTCGACCGGTTTCCCACGGAAACTCCAATTAGCCCTCTTTTTGATTACATTTTCATGAACAGCCTAGAAAATAACATATTTTAATGGAAGTCCTGATGGTTAAAAAATGTTCTTCTATGGAAACATACTTGTACAAATGTTCTTCTATGGAAACGTACTTGTACGAATGTTCTTCTATAGAAACGTACTTGTACAAATGTACTTTTATGTGCATGATTTATATTTTGAATTTGGACAGGCACAGAGCGCCAGTTAAACACTTTCCCATTAATCCTAAACTCCTTCTATAACAAATCCAGTTCACACTGGAGATAGGAGTTGAGCATATAAATAATAAATTTAATTTACACTTTGCAAATAATTCTGAATCCTTAAAATTCCATTACTTCATAACGCTTCAAACGCGACGTTTAATATTTGATCTTATCTTGTTATTTAAAATTATGAATAATGGCCTGAACTCACCAGAGCTCATTAACTTATCTAAAATTGAGTATAAAATGTATCGAGAACATCTCGTACCCCGATCCTATCATCCTCTCCTCTCCCCCTTCCTTTTTTTTTCTTTATCTTGTTGGCTTAATAAATAAAATATTTGTATTTAACCACCGTTAGCACAGAAACTCTATTGGTTTACCTTTCGTTAAACTTTCTTTGTACATATATTTGTATTAAACCTGATTAATTCTTACAAATAAATAAATTACGGATTAAATTTTCTAGACTTTTATTTAAGTATTAATAACAACGAAATAAGCTTCAACATTTACCGAAACCATAATACATAGTACCTCCAACCATCTTATCTCACATAAACACAACAATTTCCAGAGCATGATTCACCGACTGTTCACCATCCCACTATCAAATAATAATTTTTCTTATGAACTCCCTTTAATCAAACTAATAGCTAACACTAACGGATATGGCCATAATTTAACTGACAAAATCTTATCAATAAAACTTCGCGGAATTTCAACAAATAAATTCCTCTATAACGGCCTACCAACTAATAATACTATGAATAACTTGACTCCCAAATAGCGCAAAATTTTGTATATACTCGTAAGTACATTTTATTCCCTGTGCACATCACAACATACAATAGAAAATAGATCAGCTTTTTATACCAATAATAACTTTCAAAGTTTTATTTAATTGGAGAGATCAAGAGATACTACCCCATTCTGCCTTCTATAAACTTACCTGCAACGATTGCCCGGCAATTTATATAGGTAAAACAGCGAGAAACGCTAGCATTAGAATAAAAGAATACAGTAGATGTTTAACAAGTACAGGGTATTCAGAATTTTCCAAACACTAAATTAATACTAACCATAATTTTAATAGAAATACGGGGGTGAAAGCAATACATAAAAATGTATTAGGTTATATAATAACTTAAAAAAATATCCACAAAAATACATTAATCGCCAAATTTTAGATAAACAAATAGATTTAGCCCCCTTTCTTCCCCTCCCCTTCCCCGGCCACCTACTTTCTTCTCTATCACCCCCTCTCTGATACTGTCCTGTCCTGCTTTGATATACTGTCTCTTTCCCCCACTTTCACTGTCTTCATTATGATGTATCTCTGCATGATGATCTATGTGATAACGGTCACGAAGGAGGTTGAGTTCAACCGAAACCGGTCAATAATACATAAATAAAATAAAGTGGCTAAATAAAAAACTAAAAAAATTGTCTAAATTATAATGTCGCTTGAGGAGTCATAGCGTATCATAATCAAAATAAAAATAAATATAAAACCCTTCTCTTGGAAAAATTAATTAAATTACAAATTATTTTCATAAGCCACAAAAATCTACAACATACAATAT
Source organism: Halesus radiatus (assembly GCA_022606495.2). NCBI lineage: Eukaryota > Metazoa > Arthropoda > Insecta > Trichoptera > Limnephilidae > Halesus > Halesus radiatus. The sequence continues at coordinate 9,055 of JAHDVE020005559.1, forward strand.
TTTTTCGAACTATCAACCAAAATAGTCCATAGGATTATCCACAAAGGATTACTTTGAAACGGAGAGATTTTATGTGAATCTTCATGAAGCAACCTAATAAACCGCAATCCGCAAAATTAGATTTCGTGGCTGCCGAGAAAGGCGCAATGGAAATAAAAACATTTGACGAGAAGATCTTCTGCTGTCACGGCGACCTGAGTTCTGACCTCCAGTTCACGGAGCAGATCCTGTGCATCATGCGGCCCACGGACGTGCCCGACAAGGCTGCTCTGCGACCGGCTGTGGTCCAACCTCGACAAGGATACCACCGGCTGGGGCGAGAAATAGACGACACGCTGATGTGCTCTTTCCAGATCCTGAAGCCGGCCGACGAGCGCCACCTGGCGTACGGGCAGACCAACACCAAGCGTCCCGTCATGCCGCCCAGGGGAGTCACCAACAAAGACAAAGAAGATTGGAAGAAAGGATCAGTACCCCCGGCCCCCGTCCTCACCCGCCGCCCAACTTCACATAACTCTTATCATTTGTATTAGCGTCTTGCAATATATCGTAAGGAATAAATACAGTGAGCTTCTTTTTTTTCAATTAAACATGTATGAAAACTTAGACGAAGCCGTATTTAATTTTGATAATCTAACTGCATCTCTTTATATGGTCTATAAATAATGTGTAATGATAGTGTCCAAAAAAAAAAAAAAAGCCATAGATTTAATATAGGAATAATGTAAGAATAGAAAGTAAGATTTCTACAGCGCCCTTGAGGTGATTTTTCACAAAAAACGGCGCTATAAAAATCATCCTATTATTATTATTTTTTCAGGATGAGGCGTTTGAAGAACAAGGCGTTCAATGTAGGTTTTCAACCAAACATTAGTTAATACATTCATTAAATAATATACTCTGTATTCACCACTTTACTAATACAAAGATATATACATCTATCGGAAGCGACGCTTTCTTCATCAGGAGTAATATTAATGTCAAGTATAGACATATGATAAAAATTAAAATACCATAGACAAATTATAAACATAAACAAAAATTGATTAAAGTGGGTAAGTAATTATTCCAAAATGTTAATAAAAAAATATTATGAAACATTGAACAAATTTATATTAGATTAAAAAAGAAAGCATCACTTTTGAGCAGATATCTTTACATTAATAAAGTGGTAAGTATATTAGTTAATTCATTTATTAATAATGGCGCCACAGAATGAAAATCAATTCTTTGAAGAAATTATAAAAATAATTAGTGAACTGCTAAGTTGGACCAATTTCCAAAGGAAGAACGATTGTCATATTAAAGTCCTCAAATTTAGAAAAAAACAGACTTTTATCAGAAATCGTAAAGTATGCACAGGTTTTCAGCCTTTATGGGCTGCACGTCACTGCTGAACCGTAAATCTAATAAAAATCAACGAGATTTACAGCGGATAATTCGTCAGATTAATTAATCGGTACTTACCGTGGAAATATTTTCTTTGTACACAGAAAATACCTTCCTTTTAATAATAATAAAGAAGCTACAACGTCGTATTGTAACACTTTTGTGTATAGTGCCAGGGAACATTCCTCCCTCTTCCAGGTTAGAGGTCCATAAGTGTGGAGATAATCTTCTCTACCCAGTGAGCGGGCTTCCTATTGCTACTGTAGGGCGTTTGTTTTATTTATTTCAAAGAATTGTAAACTGTGTTTTATGTGCTAGCGGCACTTTCTGACAGTCGTATTCAATCTTATATTTACAATTTATAATGTACACTAACTTATATTTAAGCCTGCTCACTAAGGTAATGGAGGGTATAAGATGGAATTTGTGCCTAGATGGAGGGGGTCGATGCTGGGGGTCCAGCGGCCGAGGTTGGAGATGGATTATTTGTTTTTATTGTATAATATTAACTATATACAGTGGGAACTTATACCCGCTAAGCCACTGCAAAGTAGCTTCTCAGCATGAGTTTATTTTAACAATATTATATAATACAACAATAAATAACAATCATCATACAAATGTAGGGCAAAATTAGGATATAGAGGCGCATGCATGTTGTGATCAATGTACGTAAGTTAGAAAAAAAAATGGAAACAGCATTACAGTTTTTCTATTGAGATACTAGAGTCAAATTTTATAACTGCGATTTAAATAATATTATAAAAAATATCAATATTATAAAATACCTGCATTATAAAAATATCAATTCGAGTTCGATTCTAATTTGGAGTAAAATATTTTACAATTAATTTAATCGGTTAAATCTGTTATATTTTTCGGAGCGAAAGAATTTTACCAACAACGTCGAGGACAAAATATGTCCATATCGAATATCCTTCAAATCAGTTGTACATAAAGCTTTGAAAGAAAATAAAAGTTTTTTTTTCGCTCCTAAACAAAAGTAATAAAGAGAACAATTTTTTTAAAGTCAATCACTTCTCTATTCATGATCGTATGCTTTAAAACTATATTGAGCCTTCCCCACCCTTCTATCTAGTCCGAAGCCTCTGCCCCTCCCCCGAGCCCTATCAGCCCTAGTCAGTATAATCCCTCTCTCTAGCCACCCCCCTCCAGAAAGTGACTTAGCTGGCTCTAAGGCAAGTTTTATGGTCTCTGTGACCGTGACGGTAGGTTTCATTTCGCAAATCAATCACGTATTTGTGCAATAAGTGGACCTTGGGGCCTTACTGTAAATTGTAAGAGAGGTTTATTAAGCCTGGACGGGAAAATTTTCAACTGTTTATTTTTGTATCCCTTATTACCACTTCCAAGAATAATATCTCACTTCTGCAAAAATACAAAAATACACACTTTTAACCCTTTCTCACCCAGAGTTATTTAAAAAATACACATACTTTGAGAATTATGGTATTTACAAAATAAGTACTAACCCTTTTCATTTGCGTTTTTTTATGATTTAGTGATCTTTCCCTGGCAAATACTATTTTTTTTCGTTGGGTTGGATGCTCTGATAAAGCAATGAAAACGCAACGATAAAGGATTAAAAATACTTTTCTCTTCTTTAAAAATCATGTTCGTATTTTAAATATTTTGTAAAACTTACAATGGGACGGTCAGAAAAACTAATATTTCTGGTTATATTTTGATAAATGCTAAGCCTATCTAAATTTATAAAATATTTTTCTATTTAAAAACATTATGTTTATCGTATGGCGTAATAATACTATAATTATTTTGAATTAATAAATAATATCTCTCCGATGTCCCTCTCCCCCTTAACTACTTATTATTATTACTTACTTTAATCAATTTTGTTTTATGTTTATAATTTGTATATTCTAACATTATTGTGTTCTATATTTATTATTTGTACTTGACATTACTATTTTTTTGTATTCTGTATATTCCTGATGAGAAAAGTATCGCTTTCGAAATATGTTGATTTGTATATATTAATAAAGTGGTGATTACAAAGTAATTTTTAATTCATTCATATTTTAATATTTACATATTAAAACCCTTCTATATTCCACGTTAATGCTTGGTTAAGTTGCCAGGTTTTCAGGTGATACAGAAGAACAGACTTAACACAAAAACGTATATACAAAAACACAAAAAAACTTTATGACTAAATCATAATGAAAGATAATTCATTTCTAATTTTGAAGCCGTCAATTCATGGTGGAATTCCATTTTAAAATGAATTCTTTTCATTAAAAAACCTTTTAAATTATCACGGGCATCGTTAGACTGGCACAATTAAAACTAAATCTATGGTATTTATAGCATCATGTCAAGAGTGAGTCCCCCTGCTTTCTAATATTGTTTTTATTTATGATTTGAAGTTTGTTTTTTTTTTTTGCTGAGGGTACTGTTTACTATTATGTTTTAAAAACTATTCTCGGGTTGGTTTATTACCCTCTGGACGATGGATTACATTGTGTTTGTTAACAGAATCTATGGGTTTTAAAAAAAATGTATAATGTCATTCGTGTCAGCTTTTATTTATAACAGATGGTAATTTCTGTTTTTTTTTTCGTGCGATTTTCGTCTTATTTGCTAAAATGAATTTTATTGCAGTTTTTGTTTTATATTTACATGAACTGAGGGTATTCAGGTACATTTTAACGAATCAGGGTGATATACTCCTTAGAGTTCGCCTTGGATGTTTGCGACAAAATTCCAAGTTTTACCTTGTACTTTATTTGTTTCCTTTTTACTATTTACGATTTACATTCATATTTTAGATACTATTAATGCATACAAGTAAGGTTACAATATAAAAGATATATTAGAGGAGAGTCAGCCTTTTTCTCTAATTGACTATTCAGTCAATTATTGGTGGAAAATAAATAAGTGGAAAAAAGTTACAAAGGTTTTTTAATAAAAAAAAAATCATTTTAAAGGTAATGTGCATCACCACCAATTAGCCTCATAATTGTCGGGCTTATTATTTTTTATATTTGTTTTTCTCATTGCTATTATTCCTAGTCATTTAGTCTCTTTAAGAGTATTTTGGTCACATTAGCTATTCCCAAAGTGGTGTTTAAATAATATAAGCACAGACTCCTTAATGGAAATATTAATTAAGTCGTGCATGTTGCATGGTTTAATTATGCGATGACCGCACAGTTCGTGACCGACTAACTGGAGCGAGAGATACTGGGACGCCGCGGTTGCCTTGCAACTATTAGAAAATTTTATAGGGTAGGTGGATTGGGGTTGGAAACATGAAAATATACGGGGAGTGAAGTATGGGAGAAATTAGTTCTTCAGATCAGGTCTCTACTTCATGATGACCAGTGCTATATATTGTACTATTTCTTATTCAAACGAGTTTTAATTACTCGACGCTTCATCTCTTAAAATCTGTTAGTTCCTTACTCTTCTCCTAAATACATAATTATACTCGTATGTATTTAGGAGAAGAGTAAGGAATGTAATCGATTATGTGTATGATTTTGTTTTCAAATCTCTATATATAAAAATGAATCATTGTTTATCTGTCTGTCTGTTAACGATTTTATAAAAAATTACTCCATCGATTTTGCAGTAGTTTGAATGAAATCCAAGATGTAAAACTGAGATGAAAAACAATAATATGAGTATGAAAAACACTGAGCTAGCCATGTTGTATTGAGTTTATCCTTTGATATACATTCTGGTTAGCCACAGATTACATTTTCGAAGAAAATAAGGTTTGTTTGGGTAGAATATATTCAAAATGGAAAAAAACAAGTAGGTACCCATTTAAAAACCTTTTTTTTTTGTATTTCTTGGGCATTAAATATGTAACAATTTCTAGTTATTACCCGCCATCCTATCTTCCAACTATCTACACCTAATAATGTCTAATTATATCTGTACTTGTTTAATTTAAGTTACTTTTAAGAACGCTAGTGAATGATAGTAGGTAGCACAGTAATAAAATTAAATAACAGTAATTAAAACTCTTCAAAAAAATAATCCATTTACTATAAAAATCGTGAAATAAGCACCAGTACTACCAATAAATAGAGGAAAACATTTAAACGGAACGAGATAACAACATATAGTAAATATTTATGAGAAAAATAACATACGGCTACCGAATACAATCGGCAATTCCAGTGGGACGCTGCCCAGTTATCTGCCATTGAAATAAAACGTGGTAGGTATGAAAGATAAACAATGTACGAAAAAAAACGTACATGAACCGAGGTCACCGAATAGCCAGAAATAAAGACGCCTGGAGGCGATTTGACCAAACAACGAGGCCAACTAAAGGGATTGAAATGAATTATTTTTCATACATCGTGTTTGCGCCAATACCGCGAAACTTTTTTTATGTTTATAAAGCCCTTAAATAATTCATTATATTATATCTACTTGGACCAACAACAAAAATATTTTTTTTCTTTCCGGTTAACAAATAGCTCGTATTGAGGAAATATTATTTACAATATATAGAGAACCGTTTTCACTCCACTGTAGAATTTGGTAGCTATCTCTGGTCGGGAGCCCCAAATTATCTGAAAAAACCCTAGACTTTAATAGACTCAGGTTCACTCCTTTCAATCATCTAAAAGACCCTGCACACAGCATATCCAAAGATGATTCCTTGAAGGAAACTATGTATGGAGTTATTTAAAAAATATATATATTGAAACGGGAAACTTTTTCCAAAGACATTTTTTTCTATTTGTTTTTATTTCATTACAGATATTTTTCCTATTACAAACAGATTACACAACCATTTTTGAGTGTGAGTAAAATATAATAATATGTATAAAGCAACTATATAGACGTATTCAGGCTTTGAATCATATACGGCAGTAACATACCCCAGTATGATATTCAATCCGTAAAACCATAAAAAAACATCAAACAATAAATTACGAGTATTTTTCAGGAATCCAAGGTTACAGCAAATACGAGTAACATATTACGTAAAGCCGAGTGAACCCCGCAAGCACCGAAGATACAAGCAGACAGAAGTGTGTTTTTGGCGTGTCGGTAGGTACGCCTGGCTTGAACTCCGTTTTTAATTACTTTTGCAGAAATTTAATGAAAATTTTCGAATATCTAATTTCTCTAAGGTAGAGAGGGACGTTGGAGACGGATTATTTATTAATTCTAAATATTGATAATATTATTACTTAATACGATAAACATAATATTTTAGAGAAAACCATTTTAATAAATATATATATTTTTTTAATTTACATTGTCTTAAAATCAAATAAATAAATAATTTCTTTTCTGATCACCTCACGCATGTTTTACAACATATTTAAAATATTAAATAATTTTTAAAATTGACAAGAAATAATTGCAATCTTTTCCCGGTATGTTTTTGTTTTATGAATTTAACCAAAGTTTTGTAATCCGCATTTAAAAATAGTCAATATTTTGTAAAACTTACGTAGGATGGTCAGAAAAATGTCATATTCCTAATTTGATTTTAATAAATTCTAATTATTATTCTTATTCTGATTTTTTCTATTTAGTAAAATTATGTTATTGTATTACATAATAATATTATAGTTATTACAAATTAAAAAATAATCCTTTTCCGATGTCCGTCTCCTACTTAAGGATTATAAAAAACAATTTAATAGGCCTGTCTAAGGTCCATGAGTCGGACATGTCTTATGTATACTGGCGATATCAGTTTTCTTTCCAATTTCTGTAATTGGATGACACTTCTAGGGGTTTAACTGTTCAGTGGTCGCAAGGATTCAGGGTGTGAGATGTTTTGATAGGGAGATAGAGTTCAGAGATGGATGGGTAGGAACGGGTAAAAGTTTTATACCAAAATGTTATTGAAAATCGTTTTTCCCTCACGGTACACTGGCGCCCTTTCCCGCTTTCTGGAGGGACCAATCCTCCCCGTGTCAGAAGTTCTTATTGAATACATCAATCAATAATTCGGAATGGAATCCGCGAGTAATCAGGGGGCGACAGTGATGAATTCTGTCGGAGATTCCGGCAGCTTTGTCAGGGCGCCGCGGCCTGCAGACGAAGGAACCTGGAAGCTGAAAGCTGGAAGCTTCTAGCTGGTTGGAGCGAGGAACGTTGCATAACTTTAATGAGTTTTATCAATCTTCTTTATATTGACACCGCTTATCAGCGCGAGGAAAAGGATTGAAGGGTTATTTACTATACGTCTTTCGGATTGATGCGATAAGATCGAATGAATTAATTACATCTTTTATTATTATTACTCACAAAATGGTTTTTTCTTTACATAGCTTTGAATCTGTATGAATAAAGGGGGGTATTAATGCGGGAAAACCATTTTACTGTTTGTTATTAAATATTCAGATTGGACTGATCACATTATTTATTTAAATAAAAAAAAATTAAAAATTATCTTACTTTCTTAAAACAATCAGGAATATCCTCAGTACAAATATTTGATTAAGATCTACCCGGCTCTCTGCCAATCACTATTAGAATATGGTATTATCGGATGGGGCAGTTCTAATGACAATATTTTTTATTTACTCATTAGAACACAAAAAGCCATCGTGCAAATTATACTTAAAGTCCCTGTAAGAACTAGCACTTACGAAATCTTCAACAAACTTAACATTATGTAAATAAAACAATTATACTCTACAACAATAGTACTTTACATCCATAAATACAAAAAACGAGAAATAATAACAATCACACACATTAGAAACACTGGATCTCAGACTCAAAAGCACATACAACAAGTAACTACAAACACAACATTGGACAAAAAAACTTCTTATACTGTGGTACTAAACTCTACAACAAAATCCTACCATTTTTCGAAAATCACAACAGTCATAATAAATTTAAAAATCAAACAGAACACTGGATACGTTACATAGGAAGATCTGAAATAGAAAATATATTAACACCAAATACAGACTAAGACAGAAACCACTCAACTGCATTTAAAACACCTCACCTTACAATTATTTATTTTTTCATCAAGCAAATCAATTTAGTATAATGTAATTTCATGTTTTGTAAATGTAATCCCCAGCACGGGAAATTCCAGTGAGGATATCATTGTTTGTTATTTTGTTAAATTACACTTTGGTAAAAAGCTGTGTACAAAAAAATATCAAATAATTTTAATATAGATTTCACGTACGTCCCAAAGTTGAATATGAATATCCCCCCTGGTCTAGAGCCGCCGCATACTTGATTAGTTTATGTGGTTTCTTACAAGTTCCGAGATACTTTCAAAATTTTCTAAATTAATCTCGATTTTAAAAATACGTAAAATCACCTGCAGAACTATTTGCACGGCAATAATTTTTTGTACACATCTGTTTACTAAAGTGCAATACTTATTTAAATAAAATTATATCACAACGATTACGTACATTGGTACACACCATGTAACACAACGCCACCTAGAACCTAAATTCTGACGACAGTATTTTCTTAATTTATATTACTATAATGAGGCAATAATGGCATAACATTTGGGTTTCTTAAATTATTTCCTGTAATTAATTCGATAATAACTAATGAGAAAACTAAACGACGCGACAACGAATAAATGACCTCAACATTTTACATCCATATTTTGGAAGGATATATGTATGGATTAACATGTCCATTGAACAGTATCCGGCGAACCATAAAGGTTTCGTGCCAAATGGAAAGGAAACACGGACCTACCCCGTGGAGGTGTTACGGGGAGGGTGGTATACAATACCTCTTCGCAACCCTCTGCTTATGTGCTCACGTGGGTATCTTTTGCCACCTACTTTATAGAGAAGGGTTCAAACATTGGAAAAATTTTTAAAAGTCTTAAATTTTTTTTTTATTGTTCCTATTTTTAGTTTGATTGTAGTCAATGTGCATTAAATTCAAAGATGATAATATCTTATTAACTTCTTTTTTATAACAAAATAACAAATAATGATATCCTCACTGGGATTTCCCGTGCTGAGGATTTCATTTACAAAATATTAAATTACATTATATTAAATTGACGTGCTTGATGAAAAAAAAATTCTAAGGTGAGGTGTTTTAGTGCAGTTGAGTGGTTTCGGTGTTAGTCTGTATTTGGTGTTAATATATTTTCTAATTCAAATCTCCCTATGTAACTTATTCAGTTTTTTCTTTGATTTTAAAATTTATTATGGCTGTTGTGATTTTCAAAGGATAATGGGATGTTGTAGAGTTTAGTACCATAGTATAAGAAGTTTTTTGTCCAAATGTTGTGTTTGTGGTTTAGTGCCTACTAATAATTTCTCCTTCTCCCCGTGTGAATTTATTTGAAGTTCAATGTCTTTTAGTTAAACTCACATTCACCTATTAGAGGTTAAGATTGGTTTACGTTTTATTTTACAGAATTCAATTACCTCCATAGGCTCTAGCAAAAAATTTAAACTTTATAAAAATGTTTTTAAGCTACCATTTTGGTTCGCTTATAAAAAATCTAATCAATTTGAACAGAGTTTTTTAATAGGTTCCGAAGGTACCCAAAAATTGACATTTTAATAAAAACTATAAGTCGTGATTCTCTGACAAATTGTTTTATATATGATAGAAATAATATTTTTATTGTTTGAATACGTTTGCATCATGAGCTCACGGGTTACTTTTTTTGTAATAAATTGCTTTACAAGTAATTTACAAAATATATTTAATTAAAGTGTATTCTTGGTCGTGTATACCTTACCATAAAAGAGGAGATCTTGTATTTGATAAGGGAGCCACGATTCTTAATTTGGTAGGTACATAATATTTACGTTGCTTCTATTATTATAATTCCACATCCGACTCCAAAGAAAATGGCATCAAATTGACAGAATGACAAAACGTTCTATTGTTGCCATATAATATGAATTATTATTTTACGAAGCGCGACCACATGTAAGTTTTAAAATTTTATTATTAATTTTTAATATAAACGTGTTCATAAATTGCAGGTTATATGCCATTATTGGCCCATTACGAGATCTACAGTTCTAGATATCGAGCAAATAAAAATCTAACATTTCAAAATTAATATTTATAATAAATCTAACATTTGTATGGAGGAAAATGCCTGAAAAATGCTTTACAGATCTGCCGTCTGCAAATGTTTTTTTATTTATACCTAACGTAGACTTTTCAATTTACGGAGGACACAAAAAAACACGAATTCAAAATGAATATTTTTCTTTACACCAAATGTTTGCTTATGTTTTGCTCAAAACTATTGTTTCAGCTATCGTACGTAGGTTTTTATTATACTTGAGCAAAGCCTTCAACCTATTACTGCCATGCAAGGACAAATAGTTGCTTATGTTTTGCTTAAAACTATTGTTTCAGCTATCGTACGTAGGTTTTTATTATACTTGAGCAAAACCTTCAACCTATTACTGCCATGCAAGGACAAATGTGGGTTAATTTTCGACTGACGATTTCATTTTTAAGTTTTAATGCCAAATGCCACTTACTAACTTCTCCAAGAGTAATTAAACTAACAAAAAAACACTATAAAGAAAAGACTTATGTAACATTTTTTCACGACGGGGGACAAATTATTCTTTTAAAGTTGGTAAAGTTGGTATAAATTTAAAAATGTCAGCGTCTGAATAATGGAATGGAGTAGATTTAGCTTAATTAGTATTAAATTATATCATTCACAACTTCACAGGATGTTCACATTATCAAAATAATACAACACATTTAAATTAATCAATTAAGAAAACATTATCATTTAAATACGGGGAAACACATTATAAATCTAAAAACCTCACAGAATAGAGAAATTTATTTATTTTCTAACTAAAAAGGTTTTACCGATAATAAGGTATTATTTTTAAGGACCCGTCCAAATTAGAATGGGGTGGGAGTAAATTAAATCATATAAATAAGTCATCACAATGTGGATTAACCACATTTTGAAACAACTGTCACAATAATAAAAAAAAATAAAAAAACTAAAAATACTGACAGAACTTAATAATAACATTATTAAATTTGATTTACATTACATTTAAAAAAAACGTAAATGTTGTCCAACGAATCAAACACAAAAACAATTAATATTATATTTATTATTCTTGTTTGGTTCCGTTTCATGTCATCGGGGAATGCAAATGAAATAACCGATTTTTGAGACCGCGTACTTGTATCAAAATGTGGCATGTACTCGTACGTACGTCCCACGCGTGTCGCAATACCAGGCTCTTGTTTATCTTACGAGATCACTATCTCTGAAGAAGGGTTCCATTACATCTGTAAAGGGATATCGTTGAGTGTTTCCCTTGTCTGGGATGGCGATGCTCTATTTGATGTGTTATGAGATTATACGGGATTATTGTATTCCTGTTGATGTTTACGACAAGAAATAAGTTTTCCACAAAACACAATACGTTATTTTATTTACGACGTAGAAAAACAGAGGTTCGTGTCATTTCATGTTAGACTTTGTGTCCCATCTTTTATATTATTATTGCTGGTATGACAAATAACACATATTTGGAGTAGAATAAATGTAAGTTCTTGGAATGAGTGATAATTAAATGTACTCACTTAATGCTGCACCGTAATTGGGTATTATGTCAGCTCGTAGATGAAGCGACTAATTGACAAATACAAATAATAAAGACATAACCCGAGAGGGTTATGAATAACCTGACAATGTCTTTATTCCCACTACTTAATAACTTACTTACTGAATAAAAACCATTATTAACTGACTAACTAACAGCAGGGAAAGGCATAGAGGACGGACCGTTAAACAACTCCATCTTGGCATACACTTCTTGTTCCTTCACATTCATACAACGTCTCATACATTTTCTTCTGTTATTCAGACTTCTGACATGGCCCGACCCAAGTATTTGATTCACTTGATCGTGCCATGTTTTGGTCGGACGTCCCCGGCTTCTTCTTCCATTCACATTCGCGTCATATATTCTCCTTATATTCCTTTCTTCGTTCATTCGCTCTACATGACCGAACCATCTTCTTAATCTTGCTCATTACGCTTACCTTGCACTAGTTAGGAATCTCAATATTTTTCACGCGACCATACATGGTTGTACCACACATTCGTTTCAGACATCTCATTTCTACAGCATTCAGTCTACTTCATCCTTCCTCTACCAGTTCCATACCTAATTGCGATACATCAGGGTTGGTATCAGCATTCCATTGTGGACTGCTAGTTTCGCTTCTTTGGACAACTTTTTGTTTGCGCCAACCGCGTTCAGCCCTCCGTCAGTGGGGTTATTGTAAGCGGAAAAGGATACTTGTGGAGGGTTTAGCAAACTGAGGATGGAACCCGACGCCTGATGTGAACAAGACTCATTTGTCCTCTCCACTACTAACCGATTTACGTACCAGTGCTACTAAAAACCGTAAAACGGGTTTTTGTTTCCAGTTGGGCAGCCAAAGCTTTCTAGTTTTTATTGTTTAATAATGTGTGAAATAAATACATAAATAAAAAGAAAAAAAAAAGTTAATTCTATTTTTCTTACTAAAGAAACAATTAATAGAGGTTAATATTTTTTTGCAGTAAGGAAGACATTTCAAAGCTTCATATCCAATGAAGAAAAGCGCTGGGAGTTTCGTTAAACCATACTTTACTAACAGGAAATGTTGGCAAAATCCATAATGCAGAGCTGGCAAATCTTGAATTTTTGCTCTGTTTCTTAGAGTCTTTGTCTTATTATTTAATGTTTGAAAGACCCAATCACGTCTGATGACGTCTAAAAGGGATCGAACTGACAATCTAGTCTCCTTTAAAGTAAGCAATCTACCCAACAAACCCTCCATTGATTTGCTTGGTGTAACCTGAAGTAACCAGCTCAGGTATGGGGGCTCCATCGAAGCCAGAGTAAATTTAGCCTCTCAGAAGCTGGGAGTACTGTACAGAGCCCGCAGATGTGTACTATTGAAGTATCTGCTGACCCTGTACAAATCGCAAATGCGCTTCACTGTTGAATTTGACAGTCACCCCTAGTCGGGAGCCTCAAAATATCTGGAAAAAAAATCCTTAACTCTGTGCAGAAACGGGCGGTCCGTTTGATAGATTCGCCTATCTTGACAAACGGATTGCAATCTTTGGAACACAGACGTCGGGTGAGAATGGTGTCCTTGTTGTACCAGTATTTTAATGAATGACGCTCTGAGGAACTAGCGTCATTGATCCCTTCGGACATTTGGCACATCTGAACGGGTCGCTTCTACGACTCGTTCTTGTGTTCTTGAATGATCTGCCGGCCTTTGTGTTTCCTCCCTCCTACAACATGGGTCTCTACAAGACCCAGGTTCACTCCTTATTATCCTCTAAAAGACCCTCCATCCAGCATCCCCCAAGATGATATATACCTCGCGGGAAATTATTTCCCTCAGGGCCTCCTGTGTGGAGTTATTTTAAAAGAAAGAGTCAGATTTTTGATTATTGTTATGATTGTCTCCAAAACCAAATATTTTTAAAAGGACTTTAATACTAGTTTTGCTTGAGTGATTAGTTATTGTCATATCCCAGATTTTCTCTATTCCCCTTTTCACGCATTTCCTAAAATTTGTAGAACCATGTGACGGGATAGTGGAACGTATACTCGTAAGCGTCTTAAAAAAATAATAATTCAACTGTCAGCATCGCAGTTTACCCACTTTCAAGGTCCGATGGGCAAACCCACCGCATTCCTTCCCGGGCCATCCCCGACATCTACTACCTCGACCTTCGTATTGTATATATATACTATTAGGGGTTCCTCTGGCAGTCAACCTGCACAGCTGGGTGGATGTAAGTAAATCGAGAAATTTACAAAAGAACGGAGGAGGATGACTCAATGCAGCGGAAATTCAGTTTCTCCAACGGATAACGGATATTGGAAACCGATGGTTTAATGATTATCTTGTGAAATCATGTAAAGAGCGACTCTGACATTGACAATAATCTAAATAAGAACACGCATAATAGGATTGAAAATATTAATCTTTCTCTCAAAAACAAACACATGTATTAGAAACACTAGACGTAAAAGTAAAAAAAAAACACATTCAACGAGCAAGCACAAACACAACATTTGGACAAAAAAGCTTCTTATACTGTTATACTAAACCCTAGAACAAAATCCCACTCTCCTTCAAAATTCACTACAGGTACATTTAAATCTCAAATAAATGGTGGATACGTTACTTAGCTAGATATGAAATAGAAAATATATTTACACCAAATATGGACTGACAAAGAAACCACTCAACTAATTTAATAATTTAATGTTATGAAATGAAATCCCCAGCACAGGAAATCCCAGCGAGTATAACATAATATTTTTAAACTTTGTATATGAAACATGAAAGATAATAAGTAACTAACTAACTAACTAACCATCACGCCTTTTCGCCGCAGGGGTAGGCAGAGAGGACGGACCGCCAAACACCTTGATCTTGGCATACACTTCTTGTTTTATTCACATTCATGCATCGTCTCATACATTCTCTTCTATTATTCCGACTCCTGACATGGCCCGACTCAAGTATTTGATTCACTTGATCGTGCCGGCTTCTTCTTCCATTCACATTCGCGTCATACACTCCTTTCTTCGTTCATTCGCTCCACATGCCCAAACCATCTTAGCGACCCTTTCTTAATCTTACTCATTACGCTACATCAGCCTTGCATTATTTACGAATTTCAATATTTTTCAAGCGATCATATATGGTTTTACAACACATTCGTCTCGGAGATCTCTTTTCTACGGCATTCTGTTTATTTTCATCCTTCCTCTGCCAATTCCATGCCTCACTGCCATACATCAGGGTTGGTATCAGCACTCCATTGTGGACTGCTAGCTTCGCTTCTTTGGACAACTTTTTGTTAGCGCCAACCGCGTTCAGTCCTCCGTTAATAGCGTTTCCTGCATTCACCCTTCTTTCAATATCCCTATCAGTCTTTCCATCTCTCGTAAACATACTTCCCAAATATACAAACTCATCGACCTGCTCCAAGTATTCCTCATTCACAACTATATTGCAGTTTCAAACACAATGACTTTAGACTTACTTACATTCATCATTAGATCATTCTTCATGCATACTTCATTCATCCTAGATACGAGGGACTGTAAATCTTCCATACTCTTAGCAATCAACACCGCATAATCAGCATACAACCGGAAACATACTTGCAGATTACTCATTTTTGCGCCCAAGCCCACCTCTTTCAATTCTTGCGTATAATTATCCATGTATAGATTGAATAACCACGGTGACATTACGCAGCCTTGCTTAACACCTTTTGTGATGTCAAACCACCCCGTAAAATCACCGTTTACCCTAACACATGCAACGCTTTCCTCGTACAGAGACGCGATTGCCTGTATGAGATTCGTATTCACTCCTATATAAAGCTATATAATTCACTTTCACCGGCCATAAAAAAAATAAGTAAAAAAACAGAAAAGGCAAATACTTTCAAAAATCAAATCAAAACTTGACCCAAAGAAACCATATAAGAGTAGTTATCCAGCATCTTCAAAAGAACTTCGAAGGAGCTTAAAACTAATCTGTTTTTAAATAAATTGTGTACATAAAAAGATAGTTTAGTCGAAAAATATTATATAATTCTGGTTCCATGACAATTCGTCACAGTGATTAATCTGCATGCTTTTGGAAAATGATATAAAGTCTTTAAGTATGAAAAAAACCCACCTAAAAATCCAATATAACCTCACCTAGATAACAAAGTTCTTTTTGATATTTAATTAAAAAATGCATCAAATGATTAAATAAGGGGTCGAATCTACCCAGAACGATTTCAAATATCCGTAAATAAAAAAATAACGCATGCGATCGCTTTGTTTTATTTTAGCTAAAGTTAATGACTCGCGCTGACTTCACTAAATGCACATTAGTTGGGTTATCTTGTAAGGGTTTCCACCGTAGAGCCGCTTGACGAACCAAAACATCTCTCATAGCGAGCTTAAAATGCAACTGAATTTCTGGCCTATAGGGAATTAATGTTTTCCAGCCCTCCGTTCCATGCAATAAATTTGATAAATTTATCTAAATTATAAAAAACTTTTTTTAAACCTAATATTGTGAGGCTAAAGAGAGAGGTTGGGGAAAAGAGACGGGGTAGAGAATGGTACTCGGTTATTCAGATCTGGTCATTAAATACGGCTAAAACTATTTCAAGCACCGCTTCACGTCTGAATGGCGGTCTTTTACTTAGGCGATACCACACTGGAACCTAACCACCAAAATACTGTTTTTTTTTCGTTTTATATTCATTAATTGTGAAATAACACACCTAAATTAAATTGGTTTTATTGCGTACGCCAAGTTTTGAAACTTCGAAATCTAGATTCAGAGACAAGGGTTTTAACCGCTCGGCTACTGAGGTCCGTATTTTCAAAAACTTGTAGTAAAATATTAAAATATTATGAACTCTTATTTAGTAACGCAAACATAAACGGCGGTGACTACCAATAACAAATGTTATCCAAATCTCAATCAAATTTATCTTATAAAATCCCCAGTAAAGGAGAGAACGTATAGCACGATCATGCAAATAACTTAATCCCGGTAAACGTAAATCTCTCCACGCGAGGGACAAGTTCCCTCGGTAGCGGATAAGCAAACAGTGTAAGACGAAAGATTACCCGATCCGACCCTTTCCATCGCCGCAGGGCCGGACCTGGGTTCCAGTCAGACTTATGGCTACTGCCTCGGACACGGAAATATTGGACAGTTTATTAAAATTTTAACAAAGGTGTCCGAGGAAGACAGATTTATAATTGACGTTAGAGTATTGTATAGAAGTCAATTAAAGAATAACAAAAATAAATTTAGATTTACATATATTGAAATATTGATGACGAAAGCAGATTTTAAATAGATAGTTGTTTTTTTCCAACGTTTTGGTAGCAACCTCTTGAATGGAGCGCCAATATATTTGATTGACCTAAATGAATACGTAAAAATTCATGAAAATTATTTTTATTCGGAGTCGAATCATATGCAGATATGCGAATTACTACAGATATTTTAAAGAGGACTGCTCAGAGAAACTAGGAACGTTGACCTCCTGTGCACAGTGCACACGATACAAAACCCTGTGTACAAAATAGGATCACTCTTTGAGGAACGTTGCTTGAAAACGAGTCATTGGAGAGCTACCGGCATACTGACTTTCCGCGAGTAATCCCTTCCTACAGCTCTTTTCTTAATCCGACTCGCAACACCCCAACTGAATGTCGATATTATCCCCTTGCTAATATAGAGTACGGAGAAGGGAGCTCTTGTCACACAATGACAACAACAAAAAATGAGGGAGAGACATTTATCAATTGTATAATTACACAAAAACATAATGCGAAATGAGATAAATAAGAGGTACATAAAATGGACAGCGCATACATAATGCACTAATGAAACAATGACACAAATAGGAAGAAAATATACATTTGATAGAACATTCAAGTCAAAGCCTGAACAAGGTTTTGGTAGAGTCCATGATGTTAGACATATTAAATGTATACTTCGAAGTTGATTTTCGTAAAGCTTGACAAAAATTATTTACACTGGTACCTAAAATGTCAAGGTCCTGGCTTGAGTTAACAAGGCTCGACAGTCTGGACAGTGAAGAATGGTACCCATAATTAGTAAATTGTTGATAGAGTCATGTTTAAGCTGTAACGTTTAGAGAATTCATTGCCGGTAAACAGCTCAGATGATAATTATATAATATTTAATGGTATTTCTTACCTTTCTTGTTAGTGTACTTTCTTGTCACATTTTCACATTTTGGGTGGCTTGGATTTGGACAAAGGAAATTCATTTAAATATGAAGGTCTGCTTGGAAATTCTGATTTTAATGGAGGTTTAAAATTCTCTGCAAGCATCAAGCCGCTGGGTGGAGAATGCGTGTCTCGTGCTCTACCACCACTATTGTCTCGATCTCGACTTCTTTGTGTTCCGAACATTACTGAACTCGCGAGACCCGTAGCGCACCCTACACATATACCTTCTTTCCTTCATGTCCTTGCGTTACGTCCCATGTCTGTCATCGCGTTTTATCTTTCGATACACGATGAAGAAAGATGCACATTTCATAACTTAAACTTAATTATTCAATAAAATTAATAAGAAATACATGTTTTTTTTATTTTTATATATTACACATATATAAACATTTGTTATCGGTTGACGTATTTCCCATCCCACTAGTTGTGAAACGCCTGTGTTGAGATGGCAATTTACATGGGTGGTTGTTCAGCTGGGATATTTAGATGGCAAATACATAAAAAAAAATTTTTTTTCAAAAGTATTCTAATTTAAAGGTATAAAAAAATTTGCAGCTGACAGGTTTATTGCAGGTGATATATAAATACTTATATAGTAAAAACAGTGGTGTAACCAAAGTACTTCTTATTCATTTTATTAATAATGACACCACTAAAGAATTATACATCTATTGAAGAAATTAATTATTCAAATTTATTTGTGACAAAATTTGGTTCGTCACAAAACACGACCCCTGTTTTTTTGTGGAAAAATAAAATCCTATCTCTCCTGTTATTATTTATTTATTTTGCTGAGAAAAGCAATTCCATTGAGTTGATTTCCTTTAGCGAAATTTGTAATAATGAAGCTGTTACTCAAACTTAAGTAATAGCTTTTTAATTCCGTAGATTTGGGATTATCCTCGGAGGCAAATGCTTTTCTAGGGAAAGGGATCTATCGCGAAGCAGTCAAATTATAATCGGGCACGAGCCGAGGACTAACTTGATGCCAAATTGTCTCTACTTATTATAATTAAGGAAGTAGACAGGTAGGTACTAATGACAGGTGGTTACATCCATCCTCACTGTAATTAGTCATGCTCTGATATGCTTTTTATATAACTTTTTATATAACTTATGTAAAAAATCATAGTATATAAATAAAAATGTTATTTTTTAAATTGATTTTTGTGCCATTTGTGGTATAAGGCCAGGGTTCAATCGGTCCATAAATGTATGATATTAAACAGAAAATAGATGTTTAAAAATTCTAACAAAAGCCATTCTGATTTTGGCAATGACATTGGAAGAAAATGGGTGTTATTTATTTATTATTTTTTAACGCCACGATGGGCTTTTAAATATTTAATATTTAAATGATTTTCTGTACAAAAAGAAGAAAAAAAGGTTTTATGTTCACCAAAAAAGAAAATGATACTGACTAGGTATATAAGTGTAACATATTGATATATATGTATGTATAATAATGCATAAGTGTATGACACACGTTATTGAAATGCATCTAAAGCACTCACTTCTATTTCATTATAAAGTATTGTCGTGTAGAGTTTATTCAACATATCGCCACTCAATGTAAGAATAGTAATGTAAACAATAATATTATTT
The DNA here is from genome assembly GCA_022606495.2 of Halesus radiatus. Classification (NCBI taxonomy): domain Eukaryota; kingdom Metazoa; phylum Arthropoda; class Insecta; order Trichoptera; family Limnephilidae; genus Halesus; species Halesus radiatus. The sequence continues at coordinate 28,845 of JAHDVE020005559.1, forward strand.
ATAGCGGAGAAATTAATTGACTCAGAAGAGGTGGCTCTATTTAAGATTCCAATATGTAATATGCCTCCGAAAGACATACAAATGAACTTTTTTATGACCTGTACAATGTATTTGTGGATTTACTAACACTTTAGTTAATCTATATATCGTTGCGGGAAAGCAATATTGCTGTAACAGCCAAAACTATGTAAAAAACACCAGGATTTTGTTATGACCTGTACAATGTATTTGCGGATTTAATATCACTTTAGTTAATCTATACATCGTCGCAGGAAAGTAATATTGCTGAAACAGCCAAAACCATGTAACAAACTCCAGGATTTTGTTCTGACCTGTACAATGTATTTGTGGATTTAATAACACTTTAGTTAATCTTTATATCGTCGCAGGAAAGCAATATTGCTGTAACAGCTAAAACAATGGAAAAAACTGCACGATTTTGAGGCTTATATATTAACTAAAAGGCATAATATTGACAAAAAGAAGAGTTTTTCCAATGTCGTAGTGGTATTATATTTTATTGTAGAGTCACGGGACTAGATAGATCGACGCAGACAAAAAATGCTTGTGGACTGATGTATACAAAGCATTTTTGTGGGTAGTGGTTGTTACAGCAGTATTGCTTTCCTGCGACAAATGTAACGAAGAGTGTCCTGAGCGGTGTTTATTTGTTTGTTTTGTATACAAATCTACAGTTTTATTCTGAACTTTTACGATTATTGCACACTTGACCTTCAAAACAATGGGCATGAAATTTCTAAAAAAAACACCACACTCCCCTTTAATTATAATAAATGGATAATTTTTATACCGCCGTTTTCATGGAAAATCATTTCAAGGGTACTGTAGCCCCTTAAAGCAGCGTTTTGGTACTACTTTATGAAATTTTGCACATTTGACGTTTAAAATAAGAGGAAAATTACTTGAAAGGATTAGGAGTAGGGATAGAGGTAGGGGTAACACATTAAAACCGTAATACTTTACTCCAAACCATTCACGTCCCCGGGTAACGCCTAATACAGTTAGTTTTGTATGAAACAATATTTTTTCCAGTCAAAAAGAAACATCCACATTGGAATCAGTTTCAGTGGGATGCAGGGCATTGTTGGGAACAGTCCATAACATCGTGCATAGGAGGAATAACAAATCGTTTAAACGCCTCGTCTTAAAATGAAAATCGAACCACATTGGAGCAAAACCCTTTGTCACAACAACATCCACCATTTCATTTCTTCGCGTTCATATCACATAAGCAATGTTCTCTAAAGTGTAAACACAGTTTTTGAGTTTCCAATACACTACGTGGCCTGAATATCCGGTGCCGATACTGATTGAACCCGCATCTCCGTGGGAACTTCTGCGCCCAGGGCAATGTGTTTCAGATTTAAAAGCAAATTTGGCTGCGATTCGTGCTAGAATTATCATTATTTTGTCTTCTTTGTCCCGGAAGAGGAGTGCCTGAAATTTCACGTCGGCAAGCTTTTAGTGTCAGCTTTATGAATATTTTATGAGTGGATGATCTGAATTTATTCATAGTTCGGAGGTAGGTTCCCAACATAAGGAAGACTATTTATAACATGCTTTGAATCTGAAAAGGTTTTTTGTGTCGAATTGGGAAACGTGTTTATCGGAAAATTCAGGATGGTATTTTTTTAATGAAGCTGTAATTATTTAAAAAATTTAATGTAAATCAAATTTAATAATGTCATTATTAAGTATTTTTAGTTGTTATTATTGTGACAGCTGTTTCGGCGTTTAAGGCCATTTTCAAACTGTGGTCAATCCACATTTGCGACGACTTATTTGTATGATTTAATTTACCCCCACTCCTTTAAAAATTTGGATGGATGGGTAATGCTTTATTATCGGTAAAACCGATTTAGTTAGAAAGCAATTAAAATTCTCAATTCTGTGAGGTTTTCACATTTATAATGTGTTTTTACTCGTATTTAACTGAAAATGTTTTCTTAATTGATTTATTTAAATGTGTTGTATTGTTTTGATAATGTGAACATACTGATAAGCAGTGAATATATAATTTTCCTTACTTTATTAATTAATGTTATATTAGGGTAATGAGTTCGTTTGTTAATTTCTAATTGTTCAAGTAAATTTAATCTTAGCCCCTTTCTTTCTATATGTAAGCATACAGAAAGAAAGGGCCTATATAGAAAGAAATCGTCCTGTTCCAACTATTTATCATTGACAGTTATATTAGAAACTGTTTTCGAACTATTTCTTTCAAACACCGTGACTTTAGAATTACTTACATTCGTCATTAGTTCATTCTTTATACATACTTCATTCATCCTAGATACGAGGTACTGTAGATCATCCATACCGTTCGCAACCAGCACTGCATCATCACCGCATCATCAGCATACAACAGTCAACATATTTTCAGATTACTGATTTTCGCGCCCAAGCCCACCGCTTTCATTTCTTGCATATATTTATGGATTGTGTGGATTGAATAACCTTGGTGGCATTAGGGAGCCTTTATTAACACAAAACACATCTTTTCAGACAATCGTATCCATAAATTCACCTGTAAATTGCTTAGCTAGGCTGGCCGGTTAGTACTTACCTAAAGTCATTAAATAAAATAAAATATAATTAAAAATTCACGCATCGGTGCGCAAATGCGTCCACAGCCCGCAACACTGTAAACATCCAAAGTGTAAAATAAAAAAAATAAATAAATAAATAAAAACGTTAATATTTATTAAAAGCTTCTTACGCCGAGTAAAGTAATTTTATAGATATTTTCGAGTCCTAAAATTCATTTTATGAATACTTTTCAGTCCTAAAATTAATACCAATAATTCAATAAATACCAACTCTTCTTGTGCAACCGATCATCTAATAAATGTAACATCAATAGAAAAGGAGAAACAAATAACCATGTAAAACTATCATCTCTATAATTAAATTTTTCTAAAACTGTGTTCATCTGAAGCGACCTGCCAGGTAAGTATGTTTTTCTGTATCTGTCTGTACATAATTAGTTACGAAATATTTGTACAGCGCCCTTGAGGTGATTTATCACAAAAACGGCGCTATACAAGTCATCCAACTATTATTATTACTATTATTGTGATGTCAAACCACCCCGTAAAATAGCCCCGTATAATTATGAAATAAGTAGGTGCTTTGTTTTAAATCAAAAAAATTATCATAAATGCTGACCGGTTTCAGAAGATTTTTCCACAGGTAAGAAGACACTCATAACTTATATTATTATGAGATAAACCGATGAATCCATTTTACAAATGCTAATGACTAACATGGATTCATCTGTTTATTCATATTGTGAAATAACGATTTTATTTATTGACAAACACAGATGAATCCATGTTACAAATGCTAATGACTAACATGGATTCAACTATTTATTTAAATTGTGAAATAACGATTTTATTTATTGACATACACAGATGAATTCATTTTACAAATGCTAATGACTAACATGGATTCATTTGTTTATTCATATTGTGAAATAACGATTTTATTTATTGACATACACAGATGAATCCATGTTACAAATGCTAATGACTAACGTGGATTCATTTGTTTATTCATATTGTAAAATAACGATTTTATTTATTGACATACACAGATGAATCCATTTTACAAATGCTAATGACTTACATGGATTCATCTGTTTATTCATATTGTGAAATAACGATTTTATTTATTGACATGCACAGATGAATCCATTTTACAAATGCTAATGTCTAACATGGATTCATCTGTTTATTTACATTGTGAAATAACGATTTTATTTATTGACATACACAGATGAATTCATTTTACAAATGCTAATGACTAACATGGATTCATCTGTTTATTCATATTGTGAAATAACGATTTTATTTATTGACATGAACAGATGAATCGATTTTACGAGATTCTAATGACTTACATGGATTCATCTGTTTACAGCCAAGCCACTTTGATTTTATTTATTGACATGCACAGATGGGCCCACATTTTACAAATGCTATTATTGACTAACATGGATTCATTTGTTTTTATTCATATTATTGAAATAACGATTTATTTATTGACATACACAGATGAATTCATTTTACAAATGAAATGACTAACATGGATTCATTTGTTTATTCATATTGTGAAATAACGATTTTATTTATTGACGTACACAGATGAATTCATTTTACAAATGCTAATGACTAACATGGATTCATTTGTTTATTCATATTGTGAAATAACGATTTTATTTATTGACATAAGTCTATGATTTATTTACAGGAATTATAATACTTTAAATCTCTTTTAAAACTGTCTGTTTTAGATTTTCTTGAAAATTATTTGACCGCTGTCGCTGAAAAAACACTTGTTCTTATCACTGCCGGGAAGGTTTAGAGAGTAGTTTGATCGAAATCCAATATGTAAAACCGTTGCTATAACGTTTTAAAATTAGTATGAAAAACATCGAACCCGTCATGTTATATTGAGGTTAGCCCATAGATTACATATTCAAAAGAAGAAAGATTGATTGTTTGAATATTTAAAAAATGAAAAACACAAGTAGGTACCTACTTAAGAACTTTATTATACAGATATATGTTGAAAAAATAAATGTTAGCAATGAAATCGCTATCAAATCAATTATGGCACCCAAACGATAAGCAAGAATTCACAACTTCATAATTTTATTCCAAAAGAAAAAACAGTGCAAAACGTGAATGATATAAAAAATGTATTATTTATTTAACATAAAAAAAAACGCGTATTGCCACGGCGGGGAATCGAACTCGGGTCAAATGCTTGGAAGACAATTATGCTGACTATTTATTGCACTATCAACCATTGTAAGAACGGCGGCATAAAGTCGTTGTATGTACTGAAAATAAGAATTACGTATTCACGTCACATCACATTAAAAATGAAATTGTTTTATTCATTTTAAAAATGTTCCGTACATCGCGGACATCATCAACATACCGTGAAAAGCTTCAAAAGTAACAATAATAAAATATTTTAATACCCGTTTTTCAGGCAAGAATTACAAAGGTAAAATTACAAAACTAGACAGAATGCTTTGATCAATTAAAATAAATATTCGAAAGATGGTAATCTACCAAGACAACGACTGAAACGGCAGTTCCCGGAAACTTGATGCCTCGGAGTTGGATGAATACTTAGCTTGTGTTTCCACTCCGTGAGTATTCGCACTCTTCAAACGTCGTCTTAGCCGTAGATTTTCTGTCTACAGTCAAAGTTAATATAATCCTAATTCTAATTGCTTTCTTACGTGGGGCAATGTTTTGCTCTGGTAAATACTTTGCCGTTTTAAGTAGTTTTGCGTGTTGTTTATGAAGGTCAAATTAAATTTTCACAAAAATATTTCTTGAGACCATTTTGCTACGTGTTTTTCGACAGAATTTCCATAGAATGTACTTTATTAGTTTATTTGTATAATTGAGTAATCTGTACTTTTTTTAATGGTAAAGTGCTTACATAAAATGCGGTATTTTATTTGATATTAGACAAAAATCTTGATACTAGTATGGCTATGGCGGGCCCATTTTTAAGGACATTTTGTGGAGGAAGATAAAGTTCCGAGTCAGTGGGATGACAGCATTTAAAAAATGGTACACTTTTACTATATATTACCCACACACAGGCAGCGCCTATGTTGGTTTCCATTACTTTGCTTTTATAAATATTTTTTTACTTTTCCATGCATATGAAAAAAGAAATTATATATATATATATATTAATGTCATAATATAAACTAATAAATTGTTTATAAACCACTTTAACATAATGATCGACCGGTTTCGGAAGTACCCTTTCTACATCAATTCAATTTTTATTTTACATCATCAAATATAGGCCATTAAATTAATTGTTTTTTCGCGATTTTAATGGCACCTTTAACAATTATTTGGGGGTTAACGGTGTTGGAAATTTTTTTTTTACCTCGTCTACTTTAAAATTAAAATGAAATATAAAATTAAGCATTATTGTGGACTAATTGTAATCTATAAACGACCAATTTACGTGGGAATACAAAGTTGCCGTACATAATTTATAATATCGACCCAAAAAAAAATTTTTTTTTAACTGTTTTGTTTTTATATTTTTAGTTTCGTAATCATATTTTTAATGTTTGTTATGTTGAATAAAACATTATGTTTGTTGGAGGGGTTATTTATTGACAGTCACAGGTGACAGTGACATTCGTATAGGAAGTGGTCCCACGGAAATGACCACAGACAAAGCATAGATGTGTATACACAACATCTCCCTTTTTTATAAAGAAATATTTATACATACATATTGAAATATTTTTCCACTTTTTGCGTTTACATTTTTCTTTTCTTTAAATAAATGTATTGTTTTTACTTAGCTTGTTTTATTTTTTATTCTGACTTTAATTATACATGAATGATAATAATAATAAAAATAAATAACAACAGTAGATTGAAAACTTAAATATACATGGAATTACTTAAATAAACTGAAAACAATACTATATTTTCTATGATTATTACTTTTATTCATACATGTATCTGTCAGGAATCCTCACGACTCTTCCTGATCTAGTTGTTACTTGACTTGAGGTAGATGTAACCGCAAAACTAAAATTTGGAATATTTGTTTCACTATTATTCTGACTTTTATTCACAACTTCTGACGATTGATTGACTTTTTGACTTTAGTCTTGGCTGTTATAATAACTATTTACATTTGACTTATCGTATTTTAAGTAAATTCTATTTCGTTTATATGTATTTCCATTCGACGTTATAATTATATAAGATCTCGGACTTATATTCCACAAATATTTTACTATTGCTGGCTCCCAAGTACTATTTGGCTGTTTTTTTAAAACTACTTTATCCCCAATATTTAAAGGTTTTAAATCCAGACCACCTCTATCTGCATATTTTTTCATTTTGTTTTGACAGTTTTCTATTTCTTTTTTGTATTCTTTAAATTTGACTACTTAACTTTTTGCTGACGGTAAGTTGCAACGAAGTTGTCTTGACATTAATAATTGTGATGGAGAAGGTAAATTTTCTTTCGGTGTTGTACGATAATGTAATATTGCTAAATATGGATCTGTTTTATCTTCCTGACATTTTCTTAGTATATTTTTTATAATTTTTACTGAACTTTCTGCTTGTCCATTCGACTGAGGATGATATGGACTTGTCATTTTATGATAAATATCCCATTCATACATAAACGATTTAAACGTAAATGAGTCGAATGGTGTACCTCCATCACTAATTCTAGTGGTATTCCATGTCAACTACAAATTGATTTTAAATTATCTACTAGTTTAACTGCTGTATAATGTTTATTCATGTTAGCTATTTCTATATATTTTGCATAATAATCAACTACAACTAAATAATAAATATTATTGAATGTTAAAATATCAAGTATGGACGAATTTCATATGCGTTGCTCATTATGGAATGATGTTAAATTAGGAGGATTAAGCGAGAAATTCAAATTAAGACAGAAAACAATAGACGAATTTCATAATACCAGAATTCACCGTTCAAGAGTTTTGAATGCAGATTTCCTGCTTTGTATAATTAAAGTTTAATAAATTATCGAGCATAAATTTCTCATTACGCACTAATTAAATACGATTTAGCAAATGGCATTTGAAGGTTAATTTGCTGTTCAATTTAGTCTTGAGATGCATCTGACAGTCCAAAGGCTTTCTATTTAGCTTAACTCGAATGGGTATAATCAGTCAGGCTTTTTGACTTTGTTTCAAGTGTCTGTTTGGCGTCCAATTATTTCAATAAAACCGTTCTTATTCTGCAAAGTCTGTCTAGTCGGAGGAGTTATTATTTGTCAAAAGTATAATCAATTCACTCTTCAAGATTTGAAGCTTTAGTAGACTTTAGAGCTGCACAGAACTTCTTTCTGATGTTAACTACGCGTGATTTTATTTACATGCTACATTTTACTCTTTATTTTATTCATTTTTAAAACATAATTTGAAACATTATTCTTATGTGAATTTTCTGCATCTCTATCGTTTGTAGTTATTAATTTACACAAAAACAGTTATTAAATAAAAGAAATTTATTGTTAATTGATAAACTAAAGTTCTTTAAAACTTAAGACAAGATTTTTGTGCATAGTGCAAAGGGTAACAATTATTATTTTTATAAACAATAATTATTAATCTAAAACACTCATCCAAATTGAAAAAACCTTCCGAGCAAAGATAAATGTCGCCGGCAGGACTCGAACCCGCACCCTTCTAATATCCGGTCAGATGCTCTACCGTTGAGCTACGTCGTATATGTTTTAGATTAATAATTATTGTTTATGAAATTTATTGTATTTAATATAAAATAGAATTTGGAATATTATTCTTATGTGAATTTTCTGCATCTCTATCGTTTGTAGTTATTTATTTATATATAAACAGTAATTAAATAAAATACATTTATTGAATTTAATGGTGAGATGTGTCTTTTATATATATTCTTGTGGTATGATCCACTAAACATTTTTAAGCATTTTTCCACGTTTCAACCGATATTTAAAGTGACTTTTTTTCGTTATACGTAATTTATACATATATTTGTTTTATTTGTTAGAATCATCAACAAAATATTTACATAATACCATCATACATAATATATCATATATATATATATACAATCGTCGTGTAAATACCTCTAATTATTGTGTTTACAACATGTGTGGTGCACGCAATAAAGATTGTGGATTATTTAGTTACAAATAACAATACTTATTTAGCTATCTCACTGAAACTCGGTGCGGGTAAAAACACGATAGTGGAATAATTTATTTGCATGATAGCACGATGTATATCTGGGTCTAACGTATAGTGTGATCTTACTCATTCAATTTTGTAAAACTTAGTCAAATCAATTAATATTCTTCTTTTGTGAAGGCTCTGATTAAGTCTCTGCTGATAGCCTTTTAGTAGGTGGTGAACTCCCTATCGATATGACAAGATACGTAAGAATTTCTAATGTGTTTTTACTAATATTAAATTAAGACGCATTTAGTTCATTTTTTAAAAATATTAGCATTTTCTGCGTTGCACCCAACGGAGGTGATTACATTTTATTATTATTCTCTAACGCAAAATTTATAATTTTATCCTAGTAAAATAATTTTTAATACTTGAATTTATTTTTCTAAATTATTCCCTTATTTTAAATCATAAGTTGTTGGGTAGATGCTGTAAATAAAAAGTAAAGTGTACTGTAGTATACTAAAAAGTGTAGTATAGTGTAGGTACTGTAAGGTGTAGTGTAGGTACTATAAGGTGTAGTGTACCAAAAAGTGTCGTGTAGGTACTGTAAGGAGTGGTGTAATGAAAAGTGAACTGTAGGTACTGTAAGGTGTAGTGTAATGAAAAGTGTAGCGGTTGGCCCGTTGTATTATGGTGCCCAATGGATATGTTTTATAATTTTATTATCATTTCCAATTGCTTTATTTTATGTTCGGAAACCTCATTTGAATTTAATTTTCTTCACTATTCCATAAATTAAAATCATAATTTTATGAATGATTTCATATAACTACTTAATTTGCCTCTATTATTCCCAATTTTTTTCAGATCGAGGAAAAAATATAATAAAGATAGTCAAAGGATTAATTCGATAATCCACGTAATTTTATAATTTGCAACACTGCCGCCGCCGCCAGCTCATATCGTACTATTATTCTTCTTAAATTAAATTATTATAATTAGTATAATTAAATTAAGTTGCGCGTACAGTTCAGTTAACCTAGCCTCACCGTACCTAAATTAACATAATCTAACCTTTTCTAAACTATCCTTACCTAACCTAGCTGAACCTAACCTAACCAAATCGAACCTAGCCCAACCCACCTAACCTGACCTACCTTTATTTGAGGTCATCATAAACTAAAACAAAATATTATGGAATGTGAATACTCATAATAGCTTGAAGTTACCCACACACTTACATGAACCTAACATAACCCAATCCGTATAAAAATAATTTCATATGTTTATTATTCTAAAACAAATTCGGCAAAATGGATTCAGAAATCAAATAAATAACTATGTGATTTTTTAGCAAAATGTCAGCTGCACTTTTAAAATTGGCCTGACTTCTAATACAAATTTAAAAAAAAAGTTATATTGCAAGTACCTCGGTACTTCGCTTAAATACACATAGGCAGGTACCTACTTGAATGTGTTCTTATTTTTTTAAAATATATAATATATTGTTACATACTCGTACATCAAAACCACTTAAATCTGAAAAACGGACACCAATCGAATAAGGGTCTTTGCTTCTATGGTATAAGAACTCCCAAAAAAAGTGTACGTTTATTTTTAATTTAAAAGTTTCGAAATATTTATGAAATAAAAATGTATCAAAAAAATAATTTTTTTTTGAAAGTTTTTTTATATAAGTTAACAAGTTAATTTGATTCAGGTTCCGGCCTTGAGATTAATGTGGTTTTGGTATAACGTAGTCCACGTAATGTACGAAACATATGAAAAAGTTCATCAAATTCGAATGATTTGAAAAACAAATGAACTGCTTCGCAAATGCGGTTCACTCGGAAATAGACCAGTCTATTTAGATGTCTAAAAAATAATGGGTTCTCCAGATTTGCCAACCACCTCTTAGAAACAGTCCACACATTCAATAAAAAAAACAGGCACTAGTTTACTGCAGAAAAATGGAACAGGCATTCGACGAGATAACTTAGAAGCGTTAGAAATAAGGAAAACCAAAAACACTAATAGTACACTCACAAATAATCATTTAAATAAAAGTCCAGTTTTTAAATTATTCCCAATAAACAAAGTACACACGCTTCCCGGTCAGCAGGTACCTGCTGATCTCCCACCCTTGACCCTTCACTAGCCTGTTTGTATCAATCTATAACACATGTGTATCTTAGTTCATAGTTAAGTTGTATACTGCCCTGAATAAGCTACGGTAGTAACGAAACCCGGTCTGCAAATGTATAAATAAAAGTGATGTAAACAAAGTTATTGTTTAATGTTTATCTGTCTGTTCTCGATTTTGACGAAAATTACTCAACCGGTTTCTATGAAAATATTACAGTTTGTTCTTATTAGTAGCGGGATGGATTAGAGAGTTTTTTTTACATTAATACCGCACAAGAGTCTCAACTGCTCCCAACCATCTGGAGCCAGTGAGACTATGGCATCTCCAATTGGGGAATGTTCTGAGGTTGAAGGTATTGGGGAGGGAAAGGAGAGGGGGAAGAGGAAGGTGGGGAAATGCCTGGCTATTCAGATCTGGTCACCAAACACGTCTAAAGCCATTTCAACCAACGTTTCAATTCTTAATGGTGGTCTTTCACCAGGGCCATACTGAAAGTATCTTCCGCTCTGGAACGAGCGCAAATATAATATATATTATTTTTTTATTAATTAATTGTGAAACAGCACAAATTAATTGAATAAAATTTACTTGCGAACGCCGGGATTTGAACCCGCGACCTTCGGATTCGTAATCGTACGCCTTACCCCTCGACCATGGAGGCCGTCAAAAAGAGTACTTTGAATGAAATCCAATATGTAAAACTTTTGCTATAGCGTTCTAAAAGCAGAATAAAAAACATTGAACCCACCATGTTGTATTGAGGTTAGCCCTTAGACATACAACTCTGGTTAGCCACAGATTACATATTCAAAAGAAGAAGGTTTGTTTGGGTAGAATATTTTCAAAACGGAAAACACAAGTAGGTACTTATTTATATATATTTTGAAAAAATAAATGTTTTTAATGAAATTAAATTTTCAAATGAAAATTTCTTGGTTTCTTTGTTTGGAGAGTGTAATTAATAGTGGTCTAAAGGCATTACTTTCGCTGTCAAATCAATTATTGCGCCCAAACTACAACCAAGAATTCACAACTTTATTCCGAATAAAAAAGTAATCCCGAACAAGGCCGGGTACACATCAGCTAGTTTTTGATAAATCTGAATTTTGTGCCTAGCGTGAAGAAATTGTGCCATTTATGGATCGTATTTGCGACAGTCACCTATGTAATTCTCCGTTATACAAGTTTTATAGTTGAGCCTATCTATTTAATATTTGAATAACGAATTAAAAAGAAATTTAATGTTTTATGATTATTTGATTTTTTATGCTCTGTCTCCACCGAACTAGGAGTAGGAGTAGATATATGTGACCGGGAGTATAAATCACCGACTCAAGTTATCTCTTCTGCGAAAATGTTAATGCTATGAAAATGTTTTCAGATTAAGTTTCTTGGCAAAGTCTGCGGAAACTTCGTGGGGTGAGATTCTATCGGGAGATAAGGGAATGCTTTTTCATGAGTGATAAATAATAAGTTATATCGAAAAGATATCGGATGTTTTGGGGAATGTGCTGGTAAGAGCATAAAACACGATTCGGCTTAACTTGGTCTGAAAAAATAACAAATAAAAGTTTTGTATTGCGCATACATTATTTTCTATATAAAATATAAAAACAAATGTTTAATAAATCGATCGTTCTATACTATTATATTTTGTAAATAAAATTCCTAAAATAATAAGTTGAGTTCTTAATCATCCACCAATCTCGCCTTTTAAAGAATTTTATTTATTTAATGGTATAAATATACCGTAAACAATAATTACATGTCACAGTTAACTACAAGCATGAGAATATAGGACAAATAATTTAAAAAGGTAACTATTAAATGTGGCATTAGGTCGTACAATGACATCAGTTCATGGAGGATATAAATTTAAAAGAATACCTTACATGTAAAACATATAGTAAACTTTAGTTAAATTAATATGGTAAAGCCTTTTTGTACTTAGCTTCCGTGGAGTTAAAAAGATCCGCTACATCTGCGTATCTATTACTAACTTCATGTGATCTAGGTACAAGCGAGTGTTTATAATGCTCAGTCCTGGCGTTGTTACATTTAAACAGGATTTTGAAACGAGTTTGTCTCGTAGATATATGAAATTGAATGAAGTTAATTAAATCAGGGCTGTCTATACTACCATTTACCAATTACGTAAGTTTAGTGGACGAGTGGTCCAAAGCGTCATGTTCCCAGTTCCCTTCTAGAGGGCGCGGCGCCTGTTCAATCCTCTACTAATTAAGTCTTCGATATGTGCACAAATAACATTTTCCACTTTATCATTATATAATGTAGTAGAAATAATTCAAATATTGTCAGGATATTCAGATAGGGAAAGTTGATTCTATTTGATTCTATTTAAATTTAACTATATACCTCCGAACACCCTGCATAATTATAAAAATAAGGTATTAACGAAGAATTCCAGTCCATTTTTAATTTTTTTTATCAATAATGATGTTCAAACTTAAATACCAGTATATTAAGTTAGTTTTCATATTTAAAATAATATTCGAAGTTAAAATTTTTTAAGGCCGCCAAAACGCTCCAAATTTCAAAACAAGAATGTTCTTTACATTGCATAATTTTATATTCTATTCATGGGAAACCATAAATAAACATAAGAAATAAAATTATTTACGTTTTTAGAAGCTACAACTCTAAGAAAAATAATAGTATTGAGCATTAACATTACCATAATATCCGCATTGATAATTGGTTTGATCATGAATACTCTAATTTCTTTCATTAATAATATTTTTTTTATCTTGAACAACAATTATACATAATTTCTTCGAATGCTTTGTAACTTTGTGGCATCATTATTAATTATATAAATTGAAAATACACTTTGTATATACCACTTTACTTAAAATATATAAATATTTCTACATGTTTCGATAGCAATGCTATCATCTTCAGGAATAAATGAATACTAAAAAATAATTTCAAGTATAGAAAAATGAATAATTTATTAATAAACAATATGTTAAACAAAAAGCTTAAGAAAAAATTTATTAAATCTTATGTATATCCACAAATAACTGATGTTAATAAACAATGGAGAAAAATATTATTTTTATATAACAATACCGCAAATTTAATAATTAAAAACTTGCCAAATACTATCCAACCAGCTTTTTATACCAATAATAAATTAAAAAAATACATTTTAAATAACAAAGATAAAGATAATATTTTGAATAAATCGGGAGTATATAAATTGATTTGTAATGATTGCAACTATTTTTACATCGGAAAGACTTGTAGAAATTTCAGTATTAGGGTTAAGGAACACCTAAGATGTTTAAATAATAACAACTATTCTGAATTTGCAAATCATATTTTAGAAACCAATCATTCGTTTGATATAAATAAAGGTTTAAAAGTTTTACATACAAATACAACTGGTTTACAATTAGATAAATTTGAAATTTTAGAAATAAGAAAAAGTGTTAATAGCGAATTAAATTTAATAAATAATCAAATATATTTTTAAAATAGCTATCTCTTAAATTTATTTTCATATTAATATTAATAATGATAATTTTTATTTATATTTCTAATTTAAATGTATTATTCAATGTTTTATAATTATTTTGTCATTAACATTTTTAATCTGTTACTTACCTACTTTAATTCATTTTTGTTTATGCTCATATTTTGTATATTCTTAAATTATTGTTTTAAATTTTATATCATTTTTCTATAGTTGAAATTATTTTTTAGTATTCATTTATTCCTGAAGATGATAGCATTGCTATCGAAACATGTAGAAATATTTATATATTTTAAGTAAAGTGGTATATACAAAGTGTATTTTCAATTTATATAATTAACAATTATACAGCTTAAAGTCACTCAAACTATGTTTAAATTTTGCAAAAACTAAAAAAATACATATTTAAAATACAAAACAAAATCTAAAAATAATAACTTCTATTCTAATCCAAAAAAAGAATGTGCACGTGACGTCAGATGTTCTAAATGCAAAGCTACCAACATAACAAGGTGTTTTAATGTGATGATTTTTTATTTAATTTTAAATAACGATTTTTAAATTGTACGTATAAATATATGAAATAAATGTTGTATATTCAGAATCGGCGTTTGCTGATCCACATGAATATATATTTTTAAAGCCATTATATTTTTCAGTGGAGTTCCTAATTCCAAGATTTTTAGTGCCTACCCACCAAAGCATAGAAGAATAATAATTACTTTTTCAATATACGAAACTGATATTATTTTTCTCTACGGCTCAGTCACGATTTTCGTTGCAATTCTGGGTTCTACTCGACCTTTATATAATACGACCACAGAATGAAAGAAATAAAAAGCTTCAACACGCGCCGGGTGATAAATACTGTGAAAAGGGCGTAAAAAATTGAAAAATTCATGCGTTTCCCTTTGGTAACGG
Organism: Halesus radiatus; assembly: GCA_022606495.2. Lineage (NCBI taxonomy): Eukaryota > Metazoa > Arthropoda > Insecta > Trichoptera > Limnephilidae > Halesus > Halesus radiatus. Next base: position 44,148 of record JAHDVE020005559.1, read on the forward strand.
ATTTCATCAATTTTAGAGAAAGGTGGCCGTTAGCTTCCAGCTGCGCTCCGGTCACACCTGCGCTTTATATTAGCGGGCGCGATTTATCGCCGAGAGATACGTTCGGAATAAACAACACGATATCTCGCGGCGGGCACGCGCCCCGCACTCTCCACTCCGCGGGCGAGAAGTGTCAACACCTGCTGTCGAGATTTTAGAATAATGATTGGCGAAATGAAGGGAAACATATTGGGATATTGTGTGTGGAATGGGGAGATTGATGGCAATTGAAAATGTTTATTATATACACATTAAGTTAATTTTTTTTGTCAATACGCATGTTTATACATTTTGATAATTTTACATAGGCATTAATGGAATAAACATAGATGGGATATGTCTTAAAATATGGTTATGGCGATGCAATGGGAAGTAATGCAAATCATGTTTTTTTTTGTTTAAAAATTTGATGGCTTAGAAATATCATAGATGATTTAATTAAATACTGTAAGTAAAATGCACCTTGGCCTTTGGTGTAAATGGGCATTTTTTTGGTGAGGTTAGATAAAAATTTAATATCAGACCTAAAAAAAAAATTTTGAATCAAAAAGAATAAAAAAGAGTGCAGAATCTCCTACTTAACAAACCCATTTGCAATATTATTGTATTGTTCATTATGGAAAATTAAGTTTTTTAGAATATGACCGTATTTTTTTTATAACTATTGCCTGAGGTTTACAAAATAAAATAAAACACGTATTTTGGTTTTGTTTATTTGTTTTTTTTTTGCGTAAATCAAAACATGCGGCCTGTATTAAGCGGGAACTTCAACATTTTCACCACCTGCTTAAGGAGAGGGTGAATTCGTTTGAATTTTAGGAAGGAGATCCTTTTGAATTAAAGGAGTGTGTATCGAACGTGTCTAGAGAGTGGATTAATTTAAACAGATAGAATATATTTCTTATAACCAAATATAAATTATTGCACAAGACGCGCAATAACCAAGCCGAGAGCGGGTAATTTACAACATCGGGCCAAGAGCCTATGTAACACCACAAATGCAATAAAAAGCCGACATTTCATAATACGTGCACATAATGTTCGGCAGAGCCGCGCCCTATAAAAAGCGTATGCGCAGCGGAATGTGTCTTTTTTCACTTCAACCGCAGAATGGACAACATGTCCTCACTTGGATACCTCGATCTGACGATACCAGACAAGAACAGTCTTCTACAACCAACAACCAGCGATGTCACCACCCGCTTCCTCAGCGACTAACCATACTGGCTGGTGCCATAAGTCAAGTTTGCTCGGAGCGACAACATCTCCATTGGGAAACTACCATCTCTTCAAGAGGATTCGCAAATCACAATAGTCGTGCGTTCCTTTGTGCCAGTGCCTAAATATTTATACTTTTTTTCTTGTGCGGATCCTACACGTCTCGTACAGAGTGGTTCAATTATTTGCTTGATAAATTTTGTAATATACAGAAGTACATATATTATATGTAAATCAGTATTTAGATCTAGTAACTAAGCCAACCTAAAGCAACACATTTCACAACATTTCAAGGAACCTTTCTGATCTAAATAATGACCTTTAACAAGAAAATACTGAAGGAGGGGAGTGGCGTCAGAGAAGGATAATTTATTAATTCAAAATAATTAAAATATTATTGCGCAATAGGATAAACGAAATAATGTTTTTAAAGACAAAAAACTTTTTTTATTTTTTATTTACCGGCTTAGCATTTATGAAATTCAAATATGACCCTTTTCCGACCATCCTACATAAGTATTACAAAATATTTAAAAATGCTGAATATCCTCAAAAAATACTAGACATTTTTAAAAATAAAAGAATAGGGTGTAGTCTAATTTTTTTCATAAACACTAACAATAATTACAAAACTTCTGTTCAGGTTATTTAAACAAAAACACCACCGAAAAAGGAATGCAATTTTTTTCTTCAATTTTATAATTATATTCATATTTTTTAATATCTTGTAAAACATACGTAGGACAGTCAGAAAAGGTATATCTGAATTGATTTTATAAATGCTAAACTAATATAAATTTAAAAAATGCATAAAAAATATTTTTCTTTCTAAAAACATTATGTTAATCATACTGCGTAATAATATTGCAACTATTTCGAATCAATAAATAATCTCTCTACGACGTCCCTCTCCCCTTAAATAATCTAACACTCTGTGACGAAGCACAATTACTAAACACGTACAAAATGTTTACAGAAAGTTCATCATATCCAAAGACATCGCATTAATGTAAGTGCCAGTTGGTGTTGGACACAACAATAAATATCTTTCGCTAATTATAAGAACAATTTTATTTTCATTTAAAATATTAAAAAATATTCCCCTTTAAACTGCGCCGTTCGTTGCCCCTTAAAATAATCCCGGGGTTAGTTATGTCCTCGTCCCGAGAGGAGAGGGACGCCTGTTTGTATAGTTGTCCCGCCATTGCAGATTAACCGATAATTCACCAGCAAAAGCAAATAAAGTGAGAGTCCACCAACACTAACAATGCCGCACTTTGCTTACGAAAGCTCTAGGTACGGCGACTAGAGCAGGTTGAATATTCAATCCGATACAAATCACAGTGGCTGGAACTGCCGGGAGATGAATAATAGCTCCCGTTTTGACATTGTGCGAACTTTTCTAAGGGATTTTGATAATGGCACAAATAGAAAAGTTGCAAGTGGCTGAACTGTGCAGTGCGACTGTGATTATTTTTAAAATGTATTCATTGGAATGAGTAATGCAATGAGTATCTTGTCTACTTTGTCAAACAACTTTGCCATTGTAATTTCTACAAAGGATTGGTTTTCACTTTGTGGCGTCATTATTAATAAACGAATTAAATAATATACTTTGTACTCGCCACTTTTTTTAATATAAAGATATCGACATGTTTTAAAAGTGATAATATTACTTCTGATGAAGAAAGCATCGCTTTCGAAACATGTAGATGTCTTTATAATCAGATAAAACAGCTGTAGATGTGAAGAACACAATGTTGATATTTCAATGTATTCATTTTTCAGATAAAATAGCTGTAGAAGAAAAAAATCTGCTGATATTTCAATGTATTCGTTTCTCAGATAAAATAGCTGTAGATGTGAAGAACACAATGTTGATATGTCAATGTATTCATTTTTCAGATAAAATAGCTGTAGAAGGAAAAAATCTGCTGATATTTCAATGTATTCGTTTCTCAGATAAAATAGCTGTAGATGTGAAGAACACAATAATAATAATAATAATAAGAGTTAATTTCTATAGCGCAGTTTTGTGAAGGTTCACCTCAAGTGCGCTTTACACTAACTAACCTAACCTAATTGTAAAATAACAGATATACTACATAGTATATCTGTTATTATACTATATATACAATATGCAAATTAATACTATGACATACAATATTCATGAGCAGGTATTATAAAATAACAATGTAGAAACTAATGGTGTAAATAATCAAATATGTAGTAGGTACAAATAACAAGAGAAAATTATATGACATTATATACATGGTTTTTCACTGAATACTAATGGAATTAAATAACAAGGAGAGAAAACCGCAACTAAATAAACTATGGAGGATTGAAAGAAAAAGAAAAAAACAGAAAAAAAGAAAAAGAAAAAGAAAAAGAAAAGAAAAAGAAAAAGAAAAAGAAAAAGAAAAAGAAAAAGAAAAAGAAAAAGAAAAAGAAAAAGAAAAAGAAAAAGAAAAAGAAAAAGAAAAAGAAAAAGAAAAGAAAAAGAAAAAGAAAAAGAAAAAGAAAAAGAAAAAGAAAAAGAAAAAGAAAAAGAAAAGGAAAAAGAGAAAAGAAAAAATGTCCTGAAATTATGTTTCTACGTACATGAATTTATGTTTTATGTCGGATAGGATTTTTTGAATAATTTTGTTTTCAATACCCGTTTGAACTCTGCTAAATTCTGAATGTTAGCAATATTTGGGGGAAGCTTATTCCAGATGACCGGGCCCGATATACAAAAAGCGCGATCATAGTACACGAGTTTATTTGACCGAGAGGGTTCAACTAATCGGTTAGCAGCATTCAAATCTGCTGACCTCAAAGAAAGCTGTCTATCACCTGGGTTTTGTCGGACACAGAGTTCAGATATATAGGCTGGTGCCTTTCCGTGGAGTGCTTTGAAGGTTGTTAAGCAAATCTTGAATTCTATTCTTTCAGGGCATAGAAGCCAATGAAGGCGATCCCTTAGAAGTGGAGTTATGTGACAATATTTAGGCTCACTATATATAATTCTCGCCACAGCATTGAAGACAGACTGGATCCTATTGAGTTGTTTCTGGGGGAGACCAGCATATGCACTATTACAGTAGTCCATACGTGAGACAACAAAAGAATTTATTAGTGTTTTAGCTGCATCAGTGGGAAGGCATCTACTGATTGATTTTATCTGTCTAAGATGGAAAAAGCCAGAACTTACCACCTTTGAGATTTGCGACTCAAGAGATAGACAACTGTCGATAGTGAAACCAAGAAATTTAATTTCTTTAGAAGGAATGATATCAGTGCCCTGAATTTGAATCGGACTGAAATCAAGAAGGTCCTGCCTTCCGGGAGAAGATATCCAGATGAACTCTGTTTTGGTAGGGTTAAGTTTAAGTTTATTAACAGACATCCAACTTGATACTGTGTCGATAAAGTCAACAACCTCATTTTTTAAGATGTGTTTTTCATCCGGAGAACAAAACTTGAAAATTATACGATCATCCGCATAGCCCTGTGATTCAAAGCCAGCCGAGTGAATGAGGCGTTCAAGACGATTTGTATACAAAATAAAGAGAATGGGACCCAGGACGGAACCTTGAGGAACTCCAAATTCAATTGGAGATTCAGGTGAAGTACATTTATTGAAAATTACTGAGCTTATTCGTCCAGACAGGTAAGATGTCATCCATTTTAGCACATCACCCCGAACGCCAAATTCGGTATCAAGCACATTTAGTAGGATACTGTGATCCACCGTATCGAATGCAGCACTCATGTCAAGGATGGACACTAAACCCACTTTACCTGCTTCCATCCCAAGAATCAGATCTGAAATGATCCACAAAAGAACAGTCTCTGTTGAATGAAACTGTCTATAGGCTGATTGATTTTTCGCAAACAAACCAGCAGAGTTCAAATACCCCACTAATTGTTTAGCTACAATTTTCTCTAGCAATTTGGCAAGAAAGGGTAAATTAGATATAGGCCTGTAACTATCCGCATTGTCAGCATCAAGATTTGTTTTTTCAGTATTGGTGTTATTAGTGACTTTTTAAGTGTGCCGGGAACAAGTGAATTTTTTAAAGACCTCTGAATAATGCTGGTAATTACAGGCGCTATATCAGGGAGGCATTTTTTATGAGCCAGGTAGGCAGGGAATCTTGAGCACATTGCTTATTCGGACAAGATATTATAGCCCGTGTTATATCCTCTATTGTAACATTTGAGAATTTTATGAAATCACCAGACAGTGGTCTTGGTGCAGTTATGGAAGGTGACCCCGCTCCACTAAGGGCTCTTATATTTTGAACTTTACTATTAAAGTAAGCTGCTAGAGAAGCTGCTTCAAGAGAGGAGTCAGTCGGGGCATTGTTCTCTCCACAAACAGTTTTTAAGTGCTGCCAGAGCTTTCGCGGGTCCTTCTGCGAATCTATTTGATCACACCAATAATTTGACTTTTTTTGTGCCACTTCTTTTCTGTATGATTTTTGTTCGTCAATCCATAGTTGACGATTGCTACCAGTCGGATGCTTGATATGTCAATGTATTCATTTTTCAGATAAAATAGCTGTAGAAGAAAAAAATCTGCTGATATTTCAATGTATTCTTCTATCAAATAAGACAGCTGTAGATGTGAAGAACACACTGCTGATATTTTAATGCACTTAACGATAGTGATTTTTAAAAAAGGTAAAAAAATGAAACGCATCGTTTTATTTACAATGTGATTTATTTAGAAAGCATAGAACTTAAACTGTAAACATTCGACGATTCGACTATTCTGTTTATTGCATCTTATTAAACTTTTAACAAATATTCCGAAAAACAAAATGCACCTAACCCAGATATTGTAGCTTCACGTTCAAGTTATACAACACTTCAACTGGAAACCGTTTTTACAAATCTGTAATAATTCCTTTAGATCTCATAAAAGAACGTTACGATATGGCGGCCATTTGGCATAAAGTTTCCTCCACAAACAAATAACGTCTCGGCGGCAAAAATATCAGTTCAGGGCATTTCAAAATTGCAATATCTTTCTGTTTCAGAGTCCATTGTTTGGAGTTGTGCCCAGTTTAATCCATATCGCCAAGCCTGCGATATCAAAACAATATGTCAAAAGTTCCACGGACAGTTGTGTTGTTGGCGCGTTTTGTTTTCGAAACATTAACTCGTTGAAGTGCAATATGCATAGAATGGTTCCAACAATATCATTTTTATTTGTCGGTTTTATTTTATAATCTACCATAATGCAATGAGGCACGAGGAACATGATTATTGGTTTCCAATATTAAATCAAAATATAGATATTTAAGCAACGATATTTTTATAATATCTTCATTAGATTGGATTTACTTTGTGGCATGTTATTAATAAATGAATTAAGAATTACTTTATAATAACCACAATATTAATTAATTACTTACCTAATTTAATCATTTTTTGGGTCATGTTTATAATTTGTCTATACTTGCATTATCGTGTTCTATGTTTATCATTTGTTTATACTTGATATTGTCTTCTTTTTCTTCTGAAGAGGAAAGCTTAACTTTCGGAACATGTTGATATTTGTGTAATGATAAATTGGTTATTACAAAGTAATTGTTGAGTAAATTTTTAGTGACATTTTTACTGTTCAATTTATTGGAATAACTAATTGAAGCCTATAAACCCCACTGAAAAATATAATATTACCAAATCTTATTCTATTATTATTATTATTAAATGATTTGATGTGGTTGAATAATAATTTGATTTCATCAAAGCTAATTCCAATGACGCTTGGTGAACAACGGAAGGACAGTTTTCTTTAGGAAACCCGTTAACCACCTTCTTGACACACAACATCTTTTAACAGAGAAATAAAATAGTAAAATACTAGTTGATGCATAAACTCCTTTTTTAATTAACCAAATTAAACAAACCGATATTATTAATTAATTATGTTTATTTGTTTGTTTATAGCGGGTTCTCAGTGGTGGCCCCTGAGGCCGCCGTGCCGGGAAGGACCACAGCCGTGCTGGTCACCTTGCACCAGCAGCTGCCCAGAAAGCCCGTCAATGTCACCCTGAGGCTGGAGACCCAGGCCGAGGGCGGGGACAATGAGTCCACCATTGTGGCCGTCACCTCCAAGACTATCTATGGTAAAAATACTTTTTTTATGCTTGTAAGAAATCAAGGGGAAGAGATATGGCCCGTTTAAGTCGAGTGTTGCAAATACCATATTTTAGGTAGATGCGTCAGGTTTTCCGCTAGAGGCCTACGAGTACTGTAAGTTGTTTTTTTCTATGGCCAGAAGTGACTACGATAACTTTAAAATGTTATGTTATTCGTTGAAAAAATGTGGTCTTCCTCTAAGCCCCTGTGAGGATGTTGTGTACGTATGTTAATTACAATAATAATAAGTGGTTAATTTGCAAATTTTCCTTTTTTAAATGTGACTTGAAAGGCGTTAGAACTAAAAAAAAGTCAAAAATGGGCGAGAAGATTCAAGTAGGACCAAGGCGAGTCAAAAAAGCTAATAGGAGAAGAGTGCCAATAAGAGCCAACAAGAAACAAGAAGAGCTAAGAAGAGACAAGTAGAAAAAAGAAAACTGAAGACACAAAGAAAGAAAAAAAAACAATCCTCAATCAATTCCTGTATTCTTACCCATCCTAAATTCGTCGAATAAACTCCAACCTCCTTCCCTTCCTTAGAGCACGTGTTCCATGTCCCAAAAAATCAGTGTCCCTGGTGTACCGGTCACACCGGGACTGGAGTGCTCCTGGCTGGGGTGGTACAATCGTATCGTAACTTCACCGGCGCTATTCAAAGCTACGTGAGGATGCATGAATATTCAACTATAGTTTAAAGTTAGACGAACTGTGCTTGAACAAACGAAAACTGGCGCTAACATATTTGCAGATGCCGCGGCTGTGAAAGATCTGTCACTGTAATAATTAGTTGTTACTGTACGGCTTTGCTAGAGATTTAAGACTCTTCTTTGAAGACCATTAATTTGTCTTAACTGTTTTATTGAACAAATTAACAATTTGATGAAATATTACGGCGACTTATAAGAGGGGGATTAGAACGATCGTAAAACCAGCGATATAACAGCAAGTTACCGAGAATAGCCCGAAACATGAATATAGTATTCATCTTGATAGATATGAAGCTGCTTTAAAATTTATTACCATACTTGGTACTTGAATCTTAGAAACAAAATACATAATATATTATACAAGTCGTAAGGAGCTCCTGGCTTAAGGCTAAATCATATTTACATACGCATAATCTGAGCCTTAGGAAGCGAATTCATTTCCCTGCGTACGCTAATGTCGGCATAAAGGTCTTACCGCCCCAAGCAACGTGCATTAAACTCTGTTTTGTAGGACCTATATCTCTGTAATTACTCTTTAATCTCTGTGACATGACTTCAGGTTGTCTTTCAGACTTCAAATTGCTCAATCTTTTGATCGAGTTAATTCTACGTTTATCTGCCTTCACTTGGAAATTCAATATCAAAGAGCATTAGCGAAGCCTGTGATGGAATAGAAACTGACTTTGAGGAACTTTGAATATCGTAGTTACTTTAATATCGTTCTTCGCGAAACAATTTCTCAGAACTTATGCATTGTTTACTGTTTAGTTAAATCGGAATGTAAACATTTGTTTCTAGCCTGAGCTCATCCGTGTAATTCCTCAACAATGTATTTTATTCAATTCTTCGAAAAGCTTTGTGTAAATGCTCTAGGTTATGAAAAAACTTCAAAATTGAATGGTTCACGTCTATTATTCAGTCAATAACTTTATAACAGAGAACACGATGAAAGATTCTGGCCACAAGTCTGAATACAGCGTATTTCCTTAACCTTTCAAATAACTCCTTCAAGCTCACGTATGTTAAATGCCTTCAGCAATATCTCCACCGCAGCTTCCTTGTTTACACGCGTAGCTTTCGTGTTCACGTTTATACATATCCTTTACTATAAATAAGTTGTGTTCAATAAGAATGTGTGTTCGTGTTAAAATTATTTATGAGAAAAATAATACATTGATGATTTCTGTTTCTTGTCTTGGTATCGAGTTACTTCTAAGTAGTTTAATATGTATTTTACATACGTAGCAAATGAGTAACTGGAGTGTACTCGTATAATATAATTTTCTGTTTCATGTCTTGGTATCGAGTTACTTCTAAGTAGTTTAATATGTATTTTACATACATAGCAAATGAGTAACTGGAGTGTACTCGTATAATATAATTTTCTGTTTCATGTCTTGGTATCGAGTTACTTCTAAGTAGTTTAATATGTATTTTACATACATAGCAAATGAGTAACTGGAGTGTACTCGCATAATATAATTTTCTGTTTCATGTCTTGGTATCGAGTTACTTCTAAGTAGTTTAATGTGTATTTTACATACGTAGAAAATGAGTAACTGGAGTGTCCTCGTATAATATAATTGGAAGCGTATCACATGCATAAAATGAAAGTATTTTTAGCCGAAGTATTACGCTCATACAAACTAGTTTCTTCACCGGACACGGTTTAGTAATATCTTTTTCTCAACTCGAAATAAACATCCTCTAAGGAATCGATAAATTAATTAAAAATATATAAATTGAAAATACACTTTGTATATACCACTTTACTTAAAATATATAAATATTTCTACATGTTTCGATAGTTAAAAATAATTTTCGATAATTAAAAATAATTCGTAATCATCACTTTATTTAAAAATACATATATACAGGGCCTTGAAGTGATTTTTCACAAAAACGGCGCTATACAAATCATCCAATTATTATTATATCAACATGTTTCGAAAGCGATGCTTTCTTCATCAGGAATATACAGAATACTAAATACGGAAGTTTAGTATTCTGTATATTCCTGATAAGGAAAGCATCGCTTTAGAAACATGTTGATATGTATCAACATATAATAAAATGGTGATTACAAAGTAATTTTAAATTCATTTGTTAATAATGACGCTACAAAGGTAATTCCAGTCTTTTGTAGATATCGTATTATTATCGAATCTATTATCTGAGAATCTATGTTTTGGTCTCAATATTTCAGAAAAGTGTTAACTTGTTGTATGAGAATCGTGAATAGAAAAACGTCTGGAAAATAAGTGTTTGTTTTTTCAAAAGCTCTCAATTTACAATTCAACGATAATGGGATGACGTTTTAATGAAATGGGTTTCTTTATTAAATAACAAACTAATAAGATACTGATTTCATTGAACTTTACAAACCTGTAGGCTTCTTTACGAAGAGTACTAAGTTTCCAGATGTGAAGAAAATGTGTTTGTTTTTTCAAAAGCTCTCTATTTACAATTGAACGATAATGTGATGAGCTTTTAATGAAATAGGTTTCTTTATTAAATAACAAACTAATAAGATACTGATTTCATTGAACTTTACAAACCTGTAGGCTTCTTTACGAAGAGTACTAAGTTTCCAGATGTGAAGAAAATGTGTTTGTTTTTTCAAAAGCTCTCTATTTACAATTGAACGATAATGGGATGAGCTTTTAATGAAATAGGTTTCTTTATTAAATAACAAACTAATAAGATACTGATTTCATTGAACTTTACAAACCCGTAGGCTTCTTTACGAAGAGTACTAAGTTTCGAGATGTGAAGAAAATGTGTTTTTTTTTCAATAGCTTTTTCTATCAATTGTACCACATTGCTTTAAACAATGCGATGGAATTACAATTACTTTATACGGGTTCAAATAACAATGACAAAATTGAATAAATCGATATCCCGTCCCTAGTTAAGGTGCGACAACAAATGGGTTGAAATACAAATGCATTCATGTAATTCGCAAAATACAATATAATTTTTATCTGTGGGAGAGGAACCGTCGCTAGGGTGCCACTTTTTCCTGGAAATCCAAGGAATCGCTTTTCAGAACCCCACGGCCTCCTACCATTATAGCTATGGGGGTGAATTATAAACATGGGCCTAAAGGAAAACTGAAAAACAACGTAAGAGGAACGGCTGCGAAGCCTGTTTTATACAAAACATACTCTTCGATTTGAGGCCAAATACCCACTCATACTGAGTGATCTTTTTTTATATATTTTATAACTATGAAATACAGGCCATTAAAGTAATCAATTTTTCAATATTTTTGAGGAAACTTTAACAACTATAAAAAAATACATATATTTGCTAGGTAAATATGATTACATGAAATAAAATAAAAACACAAAATTTAAAAAAAAGTTTTTTCTGGTCGATTTTTTAAATTATGTGCGGCAAATTTGTGCTCCAACGGAAATCGGTCGTTTTTAATCTAAATTTATCTCCATCGTAATACTAATTTCAACATTTTATTATTTGTACCTTATTTTTAAATCACTATTAACACCAAATAATGGCTAAAATTGCTTCTGAAGTAGCGAATTTTCGATTTCTTTAAGTTAATTTTTTGTTTATTTATAGGTCTAGCTGGTTATCAGAAAATGTTTTTGGAGGGTCTGTTTGAATGTCAAAAGTGGAATTTTTTGTGAAAAAATAAGTTCTTTTGATGTTTTTTGTTTTCATCGTTTATTTATTTGCCACACAGAAAAACTAGTAAATGATGCAATATAGTGACCTAAAGAGTATATTTTTCTTGGTAAATGTTGGTGGGTGAGTTTGTTTTTTATACAAATCTACAGTTTTATTCCGAGCTTGATAAAAGTTAGGGGTAGGAGTAGGGGTAACACATCACAACCTCAAAACTTTACTCCAAACCAATCACAACCTCTACTTCAGCTAATATTACAATAAAAATGTTAATTTTATCGTGTATCTCTTATTTTTTTGTCGCGTTTGTATAATAAAACACATATATTCAAGTAAAAATAACCCCATATTAAATCTATATATATCAGTTCATATCCAACGGTGTCAGAGTGACAATCTAATGTATTTATGAGAAAAATAACTTTTTCTTATAAGGAAAGTCCGCAGGCTGTAAATCCATAACTTATAACAGATTTCGCTAATGATAAATAAATTATTCGAACGGTGCAGATGGTAAAAAAGAATTTTAATTTAAATAATCTACTAACAATTGATCTCAGTCGTACACAAACCTTATTTATTTGTAAATCCCACTGGAAAAAACAATCAAATTTTAAAATGTTATTGACATTTGCCAGTATTTTAAACTATTCGAAAATGAGTTTAAACGCCGAAACAACTATCAATAATAAAAAACTAAAATACTTGCAAAACTTACTAATAACATTACTAAAATTGATTTTCCTCAAACTTAAAAGATTGAGTGGAGTTTTACAAATTATACACAATAACAAAAAGTGACAACATACTTCACTTGTTAAATTTTCGCACCATTTTTTAGAGTTCCAACAGAATCCCCATAAAATTTTAGTTAAGTAATTTTATTCAATTTATTTTTTATAACTTATTGAAGTATGTAAACCTCATTGTAATATTTTAATCATTGAAGAAGATAATATTAACACATCCCAAATGAACCACGAAACCGAAAAAACAACAGAAATTAAAAATCGAGTCCCAAATGCGACTGAAATCTTTTTAATTTCTGTTGTTTTTTCGGTTTCGTGGTTCACTTGGGATGTGTTAATATTATCTTCTTCAATGATAAGTAATTTTATTTAGTCTGTCACTTTTAGCAGATATGCATATAGTAATTTAGAACAAAGGTAAATGAAAACTTGTTTCTCAGATATTTGCGGCTAAATGAATTTTGTTCAAACTATTTTAAAATCAATGTTCGTAATTCTTTTATTTATAGTTCAATTCATCAGTTTTTTCACGTCCACGTTAATTTTTTTTAAATCACCCCCGGTCTAGGTGCTATCAAAAACTACTATGCTGCCATCTATTGTTCACCTGAAAATATATTATGCACCGATATACCTGAAAACTAATATTCAATTCACAGATTTCCTTGCGTGTTTATATGTGTCGAGGTGTTTCCATTGAGAAACGATTTTCCGGGCCACTGAAAAGACGGGAGACGGTCCCACGTGTTATAACCCTTTCGAGTAGAGTATTAATATTATTTTTCAATAAAAGTACTATTTAATTAATGTTTATTAGAGATGTAACATAAACGAAGATAAATACAACTAAATAGATAAGCTGGTTTTAAGACGTTTACAGAAGCAATTTTTCTTTTTTTTATCATTCGTCCATTTATTAAATTCTCACTGTTCAATTAAATTTAATCTAAGTCCCTTTCTTTCTATTTGTAAGAGTTTAGGCACAAGTAGTCAAGCGGGACGCGATTATTCACTAGATTATTGAGAGATGTTCTGCGAATTTTGAAGTGCTTTAATTATTATAACATCGTGAACGTTCATTCAATTTAGTTAAGAAAGCCCTTCCCGTCTGCCCGATATAGGTAGCGTTGCAGTCGGCATGGTCACATTTTAATTCAGATACGAGTATGTCACTCTTATTAAGTTTATAAAATCTACTTATTGACTTTTTGAGGCTTGTTCCTATATTATAATTGGTAAGCTATGTACATTCTAACCACTTTTTTTTAAATTTTAGGAACTTCTTAATAATATTATTAAATTTGATTTACACTACATTTAAAAAACAAATTACCGGAGTTCTGCGAATTAAACACAAAAACATTTAATAAACAAAATTGTTATTTTTAAGGAAACTGGAACTTGGGCATGTGTAATGCGTTAGTTTCTTTCTTAAAATTTGTCAAATTTGTTGTTAATTTATTGTAACAATGTAACGTTATCTCAAACAAACGTCAGATTATTTCAAATATTCCTAGTAACAAAAGAAATACCTCTGACTTGTCGAAAAAATGTTGTTCGGCTAATGAAATAACATTAAATTGTACATTATCCATAAACTTCTAAAAAGTGATTTACAACAGTTAATGTCGTGAGGTTTAGGTTCAAAATTCTTACAATTTTATTCTTAAAAACATATTTTCCACCTGTTTCCTGGATTTCGTAGTAAAAATCAAACTTTCTTTTAAATAGGACGTTACATTGCAAACAAAGTTCGGTTGCTGCTTTCCGACGAAACTTTAAGGCTATTTGATTTATTTCTTACACAACTACATATTCGACATCAAATATATAATCCTAGTTTAATATAATATTCACCAGACTCTATAAATATACAGTCTGGTGAAATCCCAGCAGCATCGAGCGAGTTACTCCGAGGATGGCTTATAAGAGATAGGGTGCTACGTGTAAAACGATTGCCCCCAGCATCGGTTGTATCGCTAAACTTAATAAACCCTAGAGGGGTGCGTGGGATGCCAAGGATGCCTGGGAAGGCTCTACATCAGTGAGGGAGACTGCGCTCTGCGGTCGGAGGCAGATGCTCAAAGCTGAAGGCTGTACCAGTGCACCCCTATAGATCTGTATATTTGTTATCCGGGATATTTGCATTCGCTGGAGTGCGAAGGCGTTAATGAAAGGATGATAAAGAAACGTAGTCAGATTTTCTTTCTTCCTTTCGAGTGATTTCATTTGATTTTAATAGTCAAAATCTTTCAGATGAAATATTTGAATGTAGTTTTTCGTTCGTTTATTTTTGATTTATAACATCGTAACTTGCGTATGCTAATTTGAAACTATCAAAAAAAATACATTTTACACTACAAAAATACAATGCAGAAAGTCCGGATACACTACTTTTTTGTAGTTTGTCTAACGGGAGCTTGCTATTTAAAACATTTACAGTTAAGGTTACAAACATATGTAACAAACTTAAAACATAAATATTATTCAAGAATCTGACTCAAAAATATTTCTTAAAAACATAAAAAAAAATTTAAAATTAAAATATAAATGACAACAATAAATCGTACACAAAATAATGTTTCCTTATTATCTAATACAAATACTCGTAGCTTCTTTTAATTTTCAATGCATTTATTAACTGTTTAGTTTTAACACAGCTTTTTTTTTAATTCAGCGGGTAACAGCTAGGAATCAAGTGATCTAAATTACTTGGTCCATATTTGTTTCTATGCTTAGGAACCATTAATTCTTCATCAAAAATGAGACGATTATCGCAAGTTTTCTCTAGTCTATTTACGAGTATATTGTATAGGGTTATTAATGTGCTGAAATATAACTTTGTACCAAAGAATTGATCTAACTGAAAGAATTTTGAGAATATTATGCCTCTGTTCGTATGATCATTTCTTTATAAAATTAACCTTGATAGGTATGTCATATTCGGAATGAAGTTAGTCATCGTATAATGCTTGTAGTTTTTACAAAAGTGAAAAAAGTGAACATTTTAAATTTGCTTTTGATTTTGTAGTTAAAAAATTAACACCACATTTAGGAACTTCAGTGAAAAATATAATGGATTTATAAATATGTATTCATATAAATCAGCAACGGCCGATTCTGAATATGTAATTACACGTACAATATATAAATCATTTTAAAAAAGACAATAACATATTATCTCATCAAATCATCTTGTTATGTTACCATTGAGTATGGAACATCTGACGTCACGTGCGCTTCTAGTAGTGGATTAGTATGTACATTTTTATTTTTCGATTTTGTTTTGATTTTTTTTTAGTTTTGGTGAAATTTTAACTTAATTTGGATTACTTTAAGCTCTATAATTAAAGTTCAATATAAAAATAATAAAAAAAATATTTAAAAAAAAACTATTGTCAATGAAAGAAACTAGAGTATTCACGAGCAAACCAATTATCAATACGGATATTATAATAATATTAATGCTCAATACTATTAATATTCTTTGAAAATTATTTTTACTACGAAAACTACCTCTAGAACAAAAAAACGAAATATAGTGGTATTTAAGTTTGAACTTCATTATTGATTAAAAAATAAAATAAAATAATTATAGTGAAGTTCTCTACCGTTTCATGCATTTAATTCTGTCGCGTATCCGAAGTGTTTAATTCAATTTCCGTGGAGCGGCGCGGCATCCCTTTTGACGACAAATACAGAGACAGAAAGAGAGACAGTGAAAGAGAAAGTGATAGAGACGGATATAAAGAGACCCGATAGACTTCCCTAGTTTGTCAAAGTTTTCCCAGTCATCCCTTATTCATAAACACATTAGTCTAGCGCTCTTAATTTGCTGGTTCAACGGGTCCGCGCATTTCATTTGATCCGCTTCGCTGGGCCGTTCACACT